>JAGWEN010001466.1:0-27089 GCA_018703685.1 Orius laevigatus | reverse complement strand
CGTTCGCCGGTTACCAATTAACCACTTTCGACCGATCGTACGTCATCAATCCACTCGAGACTTGAAAGAAACCTTTTCGATCTCTTCCAAAACAGTTTACTTTCTTTTTTTTTGTTTACCAATCCGAATGTTTTTTTTTTATTATAAAACAGCAGATTTTGACAGCGAAAAAAGGACCGAAAATGAGCATTTTCAGCACATTATGCCTTATTTTCATCGTAAAGGGAAATGAGCTTCGGAAGTAGCAAAAACTAAAGCTTGTCTATCCAGTAAAAGCTCTGTCTGCTCAAAATTGCCAGAATGGTTTATAAAGTTTTCAGGAGGTGATTTTTCGGTGTCGGACGCGCCTAGACCTGGACGACCAAAGAAACTATTCTGACCGAGTGAGGGGACTTGATAGCTGCCATCCTCTTCTAAAAGTCCCTAAAAGTTCGTGAGATAGCCAACATTGGAATAGAAAAAGGCCGAGTCTCAGTCAATCGTCAAATCGTCATTCCGTGAGCTTCGAACACGTCTAAGCGCGCCCTCACGCGGCGAATCGGACCTCGCCAGAAACTAACGCGCGCTACGATTGGAGGTTTTGCCGTTGTTTTACCCATCCTTCCGTGATTCTTTTTATTCACCAGACCTCGGCCCATAAGATTATCACTTGTTTCGGACCTACTCTGAGTAGTCATTTGAAAGACCAAACGACGACGAAAGTGAGAAAAACCGACCTTGAGCAGTTTTTGCAGAAAAGCCACGAGAGCTTTTTTAAAAGAGGGATTTAACAGCTTATGGAGGGGTGGGAAGAAGTTATAAGAACGGGGGAAATTATATTATTGATAGAAATAGAAGGCATTGTTGAAAAAAATGTCTAAATTCATTTCCTGAAAACCGGCGAACGGACTTTCCGAACGACCCAATATATATTCGCACGATAACTTGAGTAATTTTTACTTGAGGACCATGAAATTCGGTATTTAGGGCTTTTACTAATAGAATTTATGAGTTCGTTATTAGGTAGATTTCTTTCAGAAAATCTACCTATTGCAATGGGGGCAGTAGTTTCAGATTCAAAAATTTTTGTGATAGGTTTTCATTTTAGACCCCCTGGACCCCCAAACCACCCTCAACTCAAAAGTTTATATATATATATATATATGTATGTATGTATATATGTATATATTCGCACGATAACTTGAGTAATTTTTACTTGAGGACCATGAAATTCGGTATTTAGGGCTTTTAAACTAATAGAATTTATGAGTTCGTTAACGGCTGAATTCGGACCAGCGGTTTTGGTACTTTACTTAGGGCCTAACCAGCGAATCTCGCAAACCGTTCATCCAATCGCTTTCAAACTTAAAAGTGATGTTATGGGGATGGCTAAGAAAGATTTAAAGTTGGTTTGGATCAGCTGGGTGCAATAGATTTGAACCTAGATAAAAAAGAAAAATTTTGAATTTTTACCGGGAAACAGATGATTTTATTTTTCTTCGAATTATAGAAAGTTCTAGATCTAACCATCTGAAAGAAATCTACCTCTTTAGTCCTGCTGCCGCGGGACTCATTTTTAACATGTGTTCATAATAATTTTTGGAGTGTATATGAACTTGAGGTATCTGGCACATGATTTTGGGATTAAGACCCTCCTTCGAATTTATTTTTAATTTTTTGTTTATTTTAACATGGATCTCTAACCAATAATAATGAAATTGGATTTAATTACCTCTATAAAAATTACATAGATTAACTCTCCCAAACCATGGGTTTATTTATTTAATTAAGCTCCACAGTGCGTGGTGACCATTATGAAGCTGTCAAAAGTGTCATTACAAACACAAAAAAATCCATATACGTACAAATGGCGAAGTATATGTATTGTATAACAAATAATATAATTATAAGGAAGTTTTATTGCTATTTGTAACCACTTATTTTCTTACGATTATAATCACTTCTTTTTTCATTAAGGCAAAGCCCCACTTCTCTATTAAACCCAAAATTTCGGCCAAGCGATTCTCCTCTTGCAGAGCTAGGTCAGGAGCTCTGCCCTTGGTAGAGCTTTTTACGCCTCTTCGACCACTTAAGTGGTCCCTAGAGTGGTCACGGGAATTTCGAATTTCCGATTTGCCTCGGACACCGTTAGACTACCTTTCCTTATTTCTTCCGATGCAGAACGAAGGGCTTCCCTTAAATAACTTCCACGATTTGTTTTTCGTTAGTAATTTGCGAACAATATGCAATACATGCAGAAGACTTTTTTTTTTTTTACAAGAAAATGTACCTACCATTTTTATAACTAATGTAGGTAATTCTCTCGTATGTCCTTCTCCAAAGGTAATTTTAAGGTTATAGGTGATTTAAGAGCTGATCCTTGTGATCCAAATAACAGCTACTTTTTGTTCGAAATGGAACTATTCTTTTATGTTTCGTCCTATAAACCTACCTTTTTAACAACTAATCGCCTTTTTGTAAACCCACTTATATCCTTCGGTGGAGGGGGCTCTAACTTGACCGTTTAACGAAAACGACGATTTGACTGGATGCCTTCAGGTCGATGGAATGATGGAATTTAAATTTCTAACGAAGAAATTGGCCGTTATGAAATTGACCGTTAATTTCGTCACTTGTTCTTTGCCTCTCAATACGTAAGCATCGTTTAACCTAAACCATTTTTTTTTTATTCTCTTTAAAAAAATTTCTTTAAATGGCAAACGAACAAACAAAAATTTATGAACTTACATCACAATTATGTTGTGGATGTAAATTCAATCTAGATGAACTTTATGCAATCATCAATGACTCCAAAAAATTGGTAAGGTACCTCGCGGATCATGGTATGATTCTTAAGTCTTTCAATTGCCCCTCTTGTAGTTCTCCTTGCTATTTTGATTATAAAGATTTATCGTGAAGTGATCCACAGTTGGTAACGTTGGATGAGTCAGTGACGGGTAAAAATATATGGATGATTGTAAATAACCTTCTTTAATCTCCATTCACTGTTCCCGCCCGCCACTCCAAAACCAAGTATATTTCTTCATTAAAAATACAAAACATACCAGTTCTTAACCACCAAATAAAACAGTTCGCTTTGGGTTGGTTAACGAATATTAATAGTTTAAAACATCTTGTGCCCATATTATTAAACGAAAAAGGATTTAATTATGTACTGACCTACACCATTTCCCAGGATCATGAGGCATTGCTATTTTCATGTACATATTAGGGCACGACTTGGAAGCAACGACGCACCACGTGCAAGAGAGTTTAGGTATGCTCTTAGGAAGCTTATGTTCAGGAACACAATTGAAGCCCCAAAGTCATCATATGTTGAATGCTTGGAGGGTAGTCAGAGTGGAATTTTTAATTTAGAAACTATTTCAATTTTTTTGTGAAGGAAAATTTTCAGGCATGGAACTGTAAACGGACTACTCTTCGGTTACCTTTTTAATAAAATTTGGTTGGTAGACGTCTTCGGAGTTCTGCTCAAAGGAAATTTGAAGGAATTTTCAAATAATAAGATCAAATAAAATAACTTTTTATGTTTTCTTTAAGGTACAAATTAAGAAATGATACTGAATTTTTGAATTCAGTATCTTTTGGTCGACAACAGTAAGAAATTCAATTATAATCAAATTTTATCATTCTAATCGTTTATGTTTACAGATAGATTACCACCAGCTGCTCTTGGGACGATTGAACTTCTGCGTTTATTCAACGCAAAGTTTGACTCGGTGAATGGTGCAGGTTTAAGGTGGCTTCCAGAACATGCGAATCTGTGAGATGACGCGCGTGTATTGGAGTGTTAAGCCGCATCCACACTATGCCGGGCGGCCTCGTGCGGCCAGGCCGCTCGGCACAAGCCGGGCGGGTTGGACCTTGACGCGGCCTCGTGTCCACACAGCAAAGCCGGGCGGGCCGCCACTCGAAGCCGGGAAGCAAGTTTCGAAACTTGTATGGAAACTCGCGGAAATGGTTACTGACGATGAAGTTGCTCTAGCAGCTATGGCTGTAGTGAACACTTGCTGCTGTATGGTTCATCTGCACCGCTTCCAGTCCTTTTTGAGCTTACTTCCTTCTTTTTTTCCCTCCAAAAATGACTGGTTAGGTTTTAAAGTTTACGTTCGACTTCGATCTTGTCTACTCCGAATGAAACGGCTATTTCCATCAACAAATTAAGGCGCAGATTTTTTAGTTTGTACCCTGCATGTCCGCTGTCCCATAATGGTTTTCGGTCTCGAAATAGGTCAATCAGAGCAATGACTTGCTCGTTGTTCCATTCCATAATTACGATTTAAAAAAACCCTTCAGAAAAAGAAAAAGGACTCGAGAAAAAACTACTTAGTCCAAAGGATAACTCAAGTTGCCGGGCGGCAAAGCCGCGCGGCACGTCCACATTGCTCCTAGGCCGCGCGGCCTCCTTTGATCGGACCGACTTTCTGCGGGTTCGCTCCGGCTCGGCTCGGCCCGGCTTTTTTAGCCCGCCCGGGCATCCACACATACGCGGGTTGTGCCGAGCGGCCTAGGCCGCACTAGGCCGCCCGGCATAGTGTGGATGCGCCTATACAAGACCACACTCAAACCCCCTAGCCAGTCAGGTTGGATCCGAACACTTAGAGGGTTTCGCCTCCTCTGGGATCTTTTAAAACAAGAAGTTCCACATCTAGATAGGTTAGACTTGCGGCGGGTCAACCAAGATCCATTAGAAAATCTTTTTGGTGTGGTCAGGTCTCAGTGTGGGTCTTGTGTCAACCCCTCTGCAACTCAGTTTATGTCTGCCCTCAAAACGGCGATGATCAATGGTCTTGCATTTAGGGACCATAAGCATGTAAACACAAATTGCGAACCTGAAGAATCCCCATCCCCACTGCTTAATACTCTCCGAGAATTTCTAGAAGGAGTACCAACACCTGCAGCAAATCAAGATGAAGATTTCTCAGACAACGACGATGATGGCGACGACGACAGCGACGGCGATGACGACAGCGAGGCCGGACACGGACGCACAACCCGGAAGTATCAAAAGCTTGAAGCTACGACGAAAAAAAAGGAGAGTATTCAAAAAGACAATGACTTGATATTTTAACTAATATAAGTTTGTTTCAGGAAAGAATGGTTGCTTGCGGATAACATAAACCTCCTAAATTGAAAGCCGGAAGCTACGACGAAAAAAAGAGAGTATTCATAAAGACGATGACTTGATATTTTAACTAATTTAAGTTTGTTTCAGGGTTGAATGGTTACTAGAGAATAGCAACGGAAGCTAAGTCGCAAAAAAAAGAAGAGTATGAAGTCTGTGATTCGACTTCTAAGCCTCAGCGAAGCTATGAATTACAAGTTACCATGTACATTTTGTATTTTTTTTTTAAATATTTAAAATAAAAAAATGTTTTTATACTACAAAAATTGTTTCATTTCGTTGTATAAACATTTTGTATTTTTATGAATCCCAATTACTATTTAAAGTATGAAAATAATAATTTTTTATCGGTAATTAGAAACGATAAAACGAAAAAGTATAAAACCAATAAATTTTTAGGAGGAGCGGTAAACCAAAAACTTTTCATTATTTGAATTTCCCTCCCATTTTAATTTGCGCACAGTTGGCATGGCAGCGCTGTAAGCGGTTCCTCACATTCACTTAGGTAGTTACCTCTCTGGACGTTAGGATATATATTACTCTGTGTTTCATCGTGTTAACGTCGTTCAATAAAAGAACTACATACATAATTTCGTTGTTTTACAAGTTCTAAAATTCCCCCAAATTCACTAAATTTATTGAAATTATTGAAAATTTACTTCATGTTAAATTACATAGGTACATCGAAAATATTTGCTCTCATGCTAAGAATGCATGCGCAAGCAAAAGCAAATCAAGACGACATAACATGCATAAACACCCCGGACGGATTAAAATGTTATTTTCGAGGAGAATTTAAAATAGACCTAAACATGTGGACATTTTTATCAAGGGTGTTTACAATATGCACTCCTCCGTATTTAAGGTCCAAGGTTCATTTTCTAGAGCGGGAAGCCTTATTTTTTCATTTTCGAACTTCGGTCCGTACCGTTTAGTCCCGTGTGATGGGGATTTGCCGGTTCATGAAAAACATTCATACCAGCTATCGAAATGTTAGAATTTCATCACCACCATGGCACTGATGTATAATTATAATAATTATCTTTATTCACGGCTTGGTAGCCAGTTTTACAAAATAAATGTACATTATTTATTGATTTAGTTATTGAAATTGTAACTCCTACAGAGCATATTATAATGTCTAGTTCAGGAGTAGTTACTCGAGTACCCAATGATTGTGTACATGATTTATCAAGGGGTATAGGACACCCATATCTCGGTTTACTGCTTCTCGTCTTATTACTTCCGCTCCCTCTCTTATTAATGTTTCTGGTAAAAATGGAAGAGCCATCATCTTAAGATGGAGAGAGAGAGAAAAAAAAAGAAAAGTTAGTACCTATTTATAATAATCAAAAATTATAACTAAAATAAATTCATCTGTGTAGGTACCATTTTCACTAAACAGTAGAGTTGCGGGTTTTCTCTCACTTGGCCCAGAAGACCTAACAGCAAAACCCTTCTCCAAATACTCTAGAATAAGGTTTTTTTATTTAATACATCTGAGGAGACACAAATTTTACCTGTGTGTAATGAAAGAAGCACCCTTGGAGTGCAGATGCAGGGAATATTACTTGTGTGTATTGCACTTCTGAGTCCATTTTCATAATCGGTGATATATGTTACTTGTTCCACATAAAGTTCAACTGTTCTCTACACATCGCAAATATTGGTTCTTAGTCCGTTTGACTTCTGCGTTCCATGAGTGCAAAAAATGCAGGGAATGCCTAAAAACAGTGATAAACACACATACACCGGGGGGCGGTCTCCAATACCACATACAAGTCAGACTCCGACCGACATGCAATGCCAACCCATGTGGAGGAGCACAAAACATCTTCGGCTGCATGAAGCAAACGACGTCCTTTTCTCTAATGGACATCTTCCGAAAAGATCGAATGATTTCGCCCTCCAATCCTATCTTTGATGTCCTGGTTCGCGCCACAGTAAAATAATGAAATGGGTCTCTGAGCCCGGAGCCTCCATCGCACCGACTACAATAGCTTAAATTCCTCTAGAAATCAGCGAAAAATTTTCAAAGCCTATGGCTCAGTATATTTCAATTAAACCATGTGATTATTTCACCGCCAAAAGTTCAAATTCTTCGCATGCGGGGCTTGATCTTTTGTGAAATGTGATTTCTCAGTTCATGAGCAGCTCCTATGATCAATTTCGACCATCTCCAGCTGTTATTTTCTGAGATCACGAAGTTCCATTTAATTCCCTCAGGAGAGTCACTCTCAGAACCGCTTAGGCGATTTCAACTGTTTTCTACTATGGTCCTCGGGCCATAATATATTTCCGTCACCATTTTCAACCATCTCAAACTTTCCGGTACCGAAGAAATCACGAAATTCCATTTAGGCCCCTTAGCCAAGTCCCAGAACCGATTTTGAGATTTAAACTGCTATTAACTATGATCCGAGGCCCCTAGGACCTTCCGTCACGATTTTCAACCATCTCAAACCTTCAGGTTCCGAGAAAATCACGAAAATGCCCTTTATGCCCTAAGCGAAGTACCAGAACCGCTTGCTCGATTCAAGCCATTTTCAATGGGTTTCCTTCTCAATTTTTTTAGGCCCTAAATACAGAGTTTCATCAACCTCATGCCAAAATTGCTCCAGTTATGCGATGACCATGTACATATGTACATATATATATATATTTTTAAATAAATTTCATCAATGTCATAAGAGAAATAGCCACCGTGTTGATGTGTTCCCTTTCACACACGAATTTAATTATTAAAAAAATGTCTAAAAAGCATATAATGTCTAGTTCAGGAGTAGCCAAAAGAGAACAATCAAACAAAAGCAAAACAAAACAAAACAAAACTTAAGAAAAAAATTAATAACAAATTTTTATTTCCCGATTCAGTCACGAAAATCGTTGCTCCACAAAGAAAAATTCAGGTTTGTAGGATTTTTTTAATCTGAAAAAAATGGTAATTTGAGAACATAAAATAATATTCAGATTTGAACAATTGTGAAAAAACTCCGACGTCGGAAAAAATGTCCGATAAACGGTTAGCCTGTGAGGTCCGTGAAAAAAATGAGAAAAAGAAGAAAACGAATGACGGTATTCGGATGTTACTGTTCCATGAAAAAGAGGAGTCTCGAATAAAAGCAAAGACATGCCGTTCGGCATTCGTATTCCCAATGGACACGGAAACAATAAAAGAAACTTACACAAATAAGCTGGAAGAAATCAATTTAAAATCACGTATCTTGGAAGACTGCAAATGACCTGTCGAGTAGCTCAAGATTCGCAGAGAACCAAAAAGATAAATATTATTACTTTATTTAATAAAATTTAATATAATTCGAAGATGACATGTGAAGAAAGTGGAACCATCCGGCCCGTTTGTATTTGGAAGGAGGAGGAATTTTCAAAGGACCTAAAACGCGCCATCAAAATGAAAAATGGGGAACTTCAAATTTTGCTCTCTCATTTTGCTGCTACACCCTAGTTTAGATATTCGGAAGAATCCCTAGAAGTGATCAATCGCAATAAAGCACTTTAACTATGACAACCAATTACTAATTTTTTTATATTTATATATATTGCTTTTTGACAAAATGTACACCTTTGTAAGGTTTATACATAAGAAATAAATGAAATGAAATATTATTAAAATTACATAATAAATAATTGTTTTCGGCAACCCCGGTTTTTGAAAGTCATCGAAAACAAGCCATATGGAGACGATCTAGTACCAACGAAATTTTAATGTGTAAATAAATGTGTATATAAATAAATGTACATTTTAATGTGTAAATGTGGTGAGAGCGACTTGGCACCTGAATGAGGAAATTGAAAGGATCGGGTGTCAAGTGTAGCGACAAAAAATCGTTGAGTGACGAAGGAGATTACCGGATTGGGCCATCGACAAGCTAAAAATCATACTTTTGGCTATGCCATTCGATCCAACGGAGATGTTAAATAAATTAGAGAACTGCTACTATGTCAATATTTTATCATGGGTCAGTCCTCAGACGATAAATCCGTCGCACTGACGCGCGTGATCATCGATGCCAAGTATAAGAAGCAATGAACAAGGTTACTTCTTTTTTCTCTAGTTTATTTGAACAGCTATAATATAGAACACGAGAAGACATTTCCACCTGCCGGGACCTGTCATGGAAGCCATCTTTATGTCCTCCTACGTAAAAAAGCCGAGCCGTTTTCTAGGGAGAGCTAATTAGAGAGCTAAGTAAGCATACCCTCAATTATTAAAACTAATCAATAACAATTCGAACAATTAAAACTAATCAATTAACAATCGAACAATTAAAACTAATCAATAAAACTCGACTATATTGAAAGTTAACAAGATGATGTCATCTCAGTGGTAGCCGTTTCATCGTCAGTACTCGCACGTCAGCAGTCCAGACACCGGACATATATATATATTTGTTAAATAAATCATCAATGTCATAAGAGAAATAGCCACCGTGTTGATGTGTTCCCTTTCACACACGAATTTAATTATTAAAAAAAATGTCTAAAAAGCATATAATGTCTAGTTCAGGAGTAGCCAAAAACAAAGAGAACAATCAAACAAAAGCAAAAGTACATACAAGATACATGGTAAATTTAAATGTACATAAAGAATGTACAAAATAGATATGTATTATATATAATACAATATAAAATAAAATATAAAGGAAAGAAAAATTTTACCTGTGTGTAATGAAAGAAGCACCCTTGGAGTGCAGATGCAGAGAATATTACTTGTATGTATTTGCACATTTTCATAATCGGTGATAAATGTTACTTGTTCCCACATGACTGGTCTCTACACATCGCAAGAATTGGTTCATAGTCCGTTTGAGTTCTGCGTTCCATGAGTGCAAAAAATGCAGGGAATGCCTAAAAACAGTGATAAACACACATACACCGGGGGGAAAAAAAATTCACAAACCAGTATAAATTATATTATACTTGAGTATTACCTGCATACCCATTATTGAACGTGGCATCGGCTGTTTAACGGTTGGAGTAACGGACAAAATGATTTTTTTAAATAAAATTTTTGTTTGGGACTTGAGGTGAAATCAAGGTTTTTCTTCTGTATTCACTACTCCACAAGAGTCCATATTCTGGTGGTAACAAACCAGAATAGATTAGACTTCATTATTTATTGTAAAAAATGAGTCCCGCGGCAGCAGGACTAAAGAGGTAGATTTCTTTCAGATGGTTAGATCTAGAACTTTCTATAATTCGAAGATCATCTGTTTCCCGGTAAAAATTCAAAAATTTTCTTTTTTACCTCAATTCAACTCTATTGCACCCAGCTGATCCAAACCAACTTTAAATCTTTCTAATCCATCCCCTTAACATCACATTCAAGTTTGAAAGCGATTGAATGAACGGTTTAGGAGATACCTAGTTTAGGCCCTAAGTAAAGTACCAAAACCGCTGGTCCGATTTCAGCCGTTAACGAACTCATAAATTCTATTAGTTTAAAAGCCCTAAATACCGAATTTCATGGTCGTCAAGTAAAAATTACTCAAGTTTATCGTGCGAATATATATATATATATATACATATATATCTATATATATATATTAAACTTTTTGAGATGAGGGTGGTTTTGGGGTCCAGGGGTGTCTGAAATGAAAACCTATCACAAAAATTTTTGATTCTGAGACTACTGCCCCCATTGCAATAGGTAGATTTTCTGAAAGAAATCTACCTAAAACCAAGTACACAAAAATTGAGACAAAATTTGCATGAGCAATGTGCTCCTTAACGTAAATATAAAAATAAAAACAGAATTATATAAGCTTAGCTATAACTGCTATAAGTATAAAGCTCAAGTATAAATTATATTATACTCGAGTATTACCGGCGCCCATTATTGAACGTAATCGCTGCATCGAACGTTCCAATTGAAAATGCTTCTACTTCGGGTCCACGTTCTGGTCAAAATTGGCCTCAAAATTCAGTTTTTTGGTTTGAGCTGCTTCATTGCACAGGGAATTAAAAAAGGAGTGTGCAAGATTTCAGGTCGATTGGTCTACTTGCCAAGGCTGCACTCATGGTTAACTAAATAAAAGACGTTTTTGAAGTTAAAAAATTTCGGCTCCCGTTGAACTGTTCGACTCACTGGGAATTCTTGCATGGTCTCCCAACTCCAAATTACATGGTTCGTGCGCATCCTTGAAAACCTGGAAAATACTTGAATTTCATTTTATTTTTCCAGATTCTTGAAAAACTCATGAATTTAAATTGTAATATTCTGGAAAAAATCTGGAAATCAATTTTAAATTTGCTTTTCTATCTATTTTTTTTTCTTTCTAAATTTAATAAGTAGTAGGCTTTTGTATTTACCTAAAAACATATCTAAAAGAAGAAGAATCTACCTAATTTTACGTCATATAACAGGAGGGAATTAGTCCATCACTATTGAGATCTTTTAAAAACTAAAATTTTCAAAAACTCTTCATTATTTAAACCAAAGATATTATAGTATCAATTCACCGCTTGTCTAGATTAGAATTAATTTTATCCACCAATGTGGAGCCGTTAAGGTAAAGATTCTGACGTTAGACAGCGTCGCTGCTCCAATGTTTACTGTGAAGTTTACGATGACGGGCCTGTTTCAGGAACAGATCACTTGATTCAGGAACAGTTCTTTTTCCTGTATAATACGATGCGTCGTCTTTTTATCGGCCATAATATTAATTATAAAATTTTCAAAAACTCTTCATTAAAAAAAAATTTAAACCAAAGATATTATAGTATCAATTCACCGCTTGTCTAGATAAGAATTAATTTTATCCACCAATGTGGAGCCGTTAGTCCGTTACTCCATTCGGATTACGTTCCAATTGAATTGGATCGGCTCAACGCACACCGGTTTCTTCACTAACATCGTGACTTTTGTTTTCACATAACCTTTTTGTTTTCTTAGCTGATGCTCTGTCGACTGCCGTTTGTTCGTAATATTTGTGATTTGTAAAATTTTTGACCTTAATTAGTGCTCTTAATATTGTTGTTGTATCAATTCTGTGATGTCATGTGACACTCAGCGGTGTGCTTTAATCATGAGCCCTCCCAGAAGTGGCAAATGCCACTTCAACATTAAGTGGATGGAAAATCCTTCCTACAAGTCGTGGTTGAACAACGTCACAATGTGTTAACAATGTGTTAAGTCTGCAACAAAACTTTTAATGTGTCCAACATGGGGGAAGCGGCTATTCTTATCCATGCAAAGGGAAAAAAACATATTTCCCTTATTGGCTGCAGGGATTCCAAGAAGTTCCCGTTTTTCCAAGAAGTCCCACAGGCAAGTTGCAGTTCATCATCATCTATTCCCTTAGGACTTATATCGACAGATGTCTAGGATGCAGAAATACTATGGACGCTTCACACCATCAGAAGCCATAATTCTTATAAGTCAAACGATGGCATCAATGTACTTTTCCAGAGAATGTTATTAATTAGTTATTAAGCTTTTATTTAAGACCTGTAGAAGGGCGTCATAATAAGAAATGATGAAGAAAATGAACTGTCTTTAATCTTTATTCACATAATTTTTACATAATACGATTGTCACGACCTAAAAGAACGAACGGGGCACAGAGTAGTATCATAATGTAACCTTCCTTCTATATCCAGTCCTACCAACCGCTACAGTTCGGCCAATCCTGACAGGACAATCGACCTCGATTGGTGACATAAACAGACTATAGAGACTCCGAGTCATCGAAAGACGAAGCGGGAGGAAGTCTGAAAGATAGTTTTTTAATAGTTGAAAAAAAAAATCCGCTAAAAGCCTCGAGAAGCAGCGGATTTCCTCCGGAAAGGCCTTCCCTAATCCTATCTTTGATGCCCTAGTTCCCCCCCCCCACGCCTAGTTTGTCCTAGTTTGCCTTGATGTTTTAGCTTTCCGCCCCAGTCCCTCAGGAGAGTTGGGACTCTCGGTTCTGGGGAACCGCTTAGGAAATTTCAACTGTCTTCTACTATGGTCCCCGGGCAATAATATATTACCGTCACCATTTCCAACCATCTCAAACTTTCCGGTATCGAAGAAATTACGAAATTCCATTTAGCCCCTTAGCATGGGCCCCAGAACATCTTCCGTGATTTGAACCGTTCTTAATATGGTCTGCGGATCATCAGACATTCCAAATTTTGGCTCAGTATTCAAAAGACGTGACAAGAAGTAAGAGATAGGTAAATATCTTGGCGACAGAGTCGATGCACGAGAAGCTTCGATAGTTGACCAACCCGGTCTACCTCACCCTGCTTAAAGAAGGGATAGATGATGGACTTAATGAATGACAATGGGATCTCACTAGAATCAAAAATCGACTCGGTTAGCGTTAGTTGGTACAAGTGATATGAGAGCAGGGATGTGAAGGTTACACTTTTTTAAAAAAAAAGCCTCGAGAAGCAGCGGATTTCCTCCGGAAAAGCCTTCCCAAATCCTACCTTTGATATCTAATTCAACGGTCCCGCACTAAAAAACTGTTCGACTTATTTTATTTTAGAATGAGACGAGTTTCAATTCAAACCACGCGATTTTCCCCGCCAAATTTTAAAATTTTGATTTCATTTTCACCCCTAGAATAAGTGCGTGCGAGTGAGTTCCAAGCGAAATATATGGATTCTTTAACTCAGGAGATGACTCTGAGTGATTTTTGAGCGATTCCCCCCTTTAGTTACCGAGAAACTCAAGTAATCGCACTTAAGCCCCTAAGCAAAGTACCAGAACCACTGTCCCGATTTAAGCCATTTTCAATAGGTTTCCTTCTCAATTTTTATAGGCCCTAAATACCGAGTTTCATCGACCTCATGCAAAAATTGCTCCAGTTATGCGATGAACATGTACATTTATAAATATATATATATGTTACAGTTAAAACCCGAAATCAGTCAGAACTAGTTTTAACTAGTCAAAACTAGTTTTCACTAATGCCTTTTGTGAAAACTAGTTTAGACTAGTTAAAACTAGTCTAACTAGTTAAAACTAGTCTAACTAACCAGTTAGCTCTGTTATGCCCGTTAAAAGGCTAAATTCTTTACAATGGTGTCAGAAGTGGCAAGATGTCCGCCTACCGAAGGTAATGCACGATTTCATGGGTTTGGGCGATTGATTTTCTAAGAAAACTTGTATGTACGTCACTCTCGGGTACTGTGACACTCAGCGCCGGCTTTAGGGGGGGGCGAGGTGGGCGACCGCCCAGGGGCGCCAACCTAAAAGGGCGCCGCGGCAGGGCACCCAGGAAAAAAACACCAAAGGGCGCCAGAAAAGAAAAACAAAAGAGAAAAAAAAAGCCTCGAGGCAGCCTCGAGAAGCAGCGGATTTCCTCCGGAAAGGCTTCCTAAGCCTATCTTGATGTCTGGTTATCGCCACAGTAAATAATGAAATGGGTCTCTGAGCCCGGAGCCTCCATCGCACCGACCACAATAGCAATAGATTTCTCAGTTCATGAGCAGCCCCCTGCCCTATGATCAATTTCGACCATCTCCTGCTGTTATTTTCTGAGAGCACGAAGTTCTATTTAATTCCCTCAGGAGAGTCTCAGAACCGCTTAGGCGATTCCAACTGTCTTCTACTATGGTCCTCGGGCCATAATATATTTTCCAACCATCTCAAACTTTCCGGTATCGAAGAAATCACGAAATTCCATTTATGCCCCTTAACGTGGGTCCCAGAACATCTTCCGTGATTTGAACCGTTCTTAATACGGTCTGCGGATCATCAGACCTTCCCATCACGATTTTCAACCATCTCAAACATTAAGGTTACAAGAAAATCACGAAATTCCATTTAGGCCCCTTAGAGAAGTCCCAGAACCGATTTGAGATTAGACTGCTATTAACTATGATCCTCGGCCCCTAGGACCTTCCCGTCACGATTTTCAACCATCTCAACCTTTAGGTTCCGAGAAAATCACGAAAATGCCCTCTATGCCCTAAGCGAAGTACCAGAACCGCTTGCTCGATTCAAGCCATTTTCAATAGGTTTCCTTCTCAATTTTTTAGGCCCTAAATACAGAGTTTCATCTACCTCATGCCAAAATTGCTCCAGTTATACGATGAACATGTACATATATAAATAAATAAATATATATATATATAAACCTGAAAGGAACCCCCCTATATTTTTGTGATCCCCAGAGCTTCCTGATCACGAATATATAAGCCTCTAGCCTGGGAGCCTCCGTGACGACCACCTCAATAGCCTACTTTCCTACGGACAATCCGCTAAAAGAAGCTAAAAGGCGCAAGACAAAAAAAAACCACTAGTGTGTACTGGAGTGTACTAAAGGCTTAGCTATCTCCGAGCCTGTATCTCCGGTTGTACTCAAACTTTTTCTGTGAAATTTTTTAATTATTTTATTTTTTAAATTAGGTAAATGACGATCAACTAGGGTGCTCCTAAAAAATACAATATTCGCTAGGAGAAAAAATAGAATAATCTTATTCTCCGATTTGCTCCCGAACTTATGAACCGATTTTCGATTTTTCGGTCTCGCTTTTTCTAATATTTTTTGAAGATACTCCTAATGGAGTCGAACTTTATTTTTTTTAAATTTATACAAGAAATAAAATAAAAAAAATCTGGAAAAAAAATTTTTTGGGAGCACATTAGTAGTTCGGCATTTAAGGCGGATCCGACAATTAAATTCTACCAAGTGTGCGAGAGAGAGGGAAGATGTCGAAACGTTTTTTCCTCGTTTTGGGCACTAAAAATGGTCCGATTTTTTTTCTGAAAAGCGCATTCTCTTTAATTCGGAAAACTCTAGACTGATCTGAGAGCACTTTTTCCGAAAAAAATTTTCTTCCGGAAAATCGGGAAAACGAATTTTCCGGGAAAACTTTTTTTCAAAAAAACCAGGTACACGTTTTGTAGGGTACGACGAGCTGTTTCCAAATCTGTTAATAATTTCAAAATCGGTTAAAAAACGGCGTCGTAATCGCTGTCACAAGATTTAGACGTTGCGGGGAGTGGGGAGCGTCTGGGGTCGTAAATCAAGATACGCAGATGACAGGTTAACACACTGTCATTAGGTTGGCTTCAAGTCAATAAAATTTGTAATATGCAGGATCCATTGAAAAATAAGGAAAAATTTTTGCTAATAAAAAATAAACACATTTAATTTAATCCAGTCTACAGAGCAGTACCTTATCCAGGACTTATCCAACAGGACCTTATCCTGCAAAAGTTGACGTAATAGATTTTATTGTTTTAAAAATTGTGCCGGGAAAGCTTTTATTGGCACTCTTCAAAAACATGACGTTATTGGGACCCAAATGGACCAGTAGGTGAAAATGCTCTGTACACTGGACAAATTTGCAATCCTAATAAGATAAAATAAAGAAATACGTAAAAAAAATTGCGCCATAATTTATGGAATCACAATTTCTTTGTACGTATAGTTCATGAATAAAAAAAAATGTTTTCACTCACTTTTTTAAACTGACTGATAAGCAGTAGCCCAGGCATCTTAGATCAAAAAAGGGCAGTTAGCGGGAAAATTAGGTACAGTCGTAATCTCCATCTTATTTTATGTTTTTTAGGTCGCTGATTATGAATCTGAAGTTTGCCAACAAAAGTTTTGCCCGGAACCTTGTCAAAATTGCAAAAAAAGTCAAAATTTTGGCACTTTTTGAGGTTTTTTGATTATATCTCAAAAACTATTGATTTAAGCAACTTTTCTACTCAGTACAAAATGAAAGCTCATAAAATTTGCTATAAAATCCATTAACGATTTGCGAAATTCGGTCTGAAGAAACGGCCGTTAGAGAGCGCTGAAAAAGGTCAAAATTCAAAAAACGGGTAAAACACCCATTTTTACGTTCTATTTTTGAGGGAACCACGTCTATTTTGATACCTTATGATATTAATGATATCAAATTGTATTAATTACATTTATTAATGGACGCAGTAGTGGGATCGCTGTCCAGGAACATGTTCAAAATTAAAAGTAGTGGTCATCAACTAAAGCGGGCTAAAGAAATTAGGTATGTATGAGATATGTAGGTATGTAAAAAATGGGTAAATATAAATATGATAAAAACTCCCAAGCCCGGTCCCAACTCCGGTGGGGGGGAGGTGGGGTGGAGTTATCAAAGCAACGCGACGGGGTGCCTTAAAAAACACTAGCCCTCGAAAATTAAATTCGCGCCATGACTACTGCCATGTTTTTCTTTCTTTTTTTTTTTAAATATTTTTTATTACTTTTTATTTTATTTTTTTTAGCGGATTTCCGGAGGAAAGCAGGCTATTGGGGCCGGCCTCACGGCGGCTTTCGGCTTAGAGGCTTATATATTCGTGATCAGGACGATCTCCTGATCACGAAAATATAGGTCATTCCCAACCTTGGCGATATATATATATATATATATATATATATATATATATATATAGTATATATATATATATATATATATATATAATATATATATATATTTATATATGTACCGACGCGATAACTCGAGCTAGGATTGTTTGAATTAAACGAGACTTGGTATTTAGAGCTTTTGTTTCACCAGGTAGAAGCCTATTGAAAATGGCTTGAATCGAGAAAGCGGTTCTGGTACTTCGCTTAGGGCATAAAGGGCATTTTCGTGATTTTCTCGGAACCTGAAGGTTTGAGATGGTTGAAAATCGTGACGGGAAAGTCCTAGGGGCCGAGGATCATAGTTAATAGCAGTTCAAATTTCAAAATCGGTTCTGGGACTTGTCTAAGGGGCCTAAATGGAATGTCGTGATTTTCTTGTAACCTTAAGGTTTGAGATGGTTGAAAATCGTGATGGGAATGTCTGATGATCCGCAGACCATGTTAAGAACGGTTCAAATCACGGAAGATGTTCTGGGGCCCACGTTAAGGGGCCTAAATGGAATTTTGTAATTTCTTCGAAACCGGAAAGTTTGAGATGGTTGGAAATGGTGACGGTAATATATTATGGCCCGAGGATCATAGTAGAAGACAGTTGAAATTGCCTAAGCGGTTCCCCAGAACCGAGAGTCCCAACTCTCCTGAGGGACTGGGGCGGGAAACTAGGACATCAAGGCAAACTAGGACAAACTAGGCGCGGGGGGGGGGAACTAGGACATCAAAGATAGGATTAGGGAAGGCCTTTCCGGAGGAAATCCGCTGCTTCTCGAGGCTGCCTCGAGGCTTTTTTATTATTATTTATTTTTTTATTTTTTATTTTTATGATTTTTATTATTTATTTTATTAAATTTTTTTAAGTATGGCTTGTATAGGCTGGGCGGAACGCAACCGCGTTCCTAGATTTTTTACATTACCTATTGAATTTGAATTTTCGCTCATTATTAGAGTACGTTTTAGGCTCTGGAGCCAAGGCTAATTGTCGTATCCAAACCGGACTAATCTCATTTTAAAGGTACTTTACTGCTTATTGCTTCAAATGTTGTCCGGATGCGGTATCTATAATGCCTTTGGTTTTAAAGCCTAATTTGTAAGTAAAAATTTGAGTGGTCGATCCAATTTTCGAAGGCTTTTTTGGCTCTGGAGCCAAAGCTAATGGTCGGAGCCAAACCAGACCAGTCTCATTTTAAAGGTAATTTAGCGCTTGTTGGTGTAAAAGTAGTCCGGATACAGTATCTATAATACCTATGGTTTTATAGCATAATTTGTAAGTTAAAATTTGAAGTATCGATCACATTTTAGGTACGTTTTTGGCTCTGGAGCCAAAGCTACTTGTTTGATCCAAACCGGACTAGACTCATTTTAAAGGTAATTTAGCACATATTACCGTAAAAGTAGCCGGGATACGGTATCTATAATACCTTTGTTTTTAGAGCCAAATATGTAAGTGCAAATTTGACACATCGCTAAATTATCGATTACGTTTTTTGCTCTGGAGCCAAAGCTAATCATCGGATCTTAACCGGACTATACTTATTTAAAAGGTAATTTATCACTTGTTCTTTTAAAAGTTGTCCGAATACGGTATCTATAATACTTTTGGCTCCAGAGTCAAATATGTATGAAAAAATATGAGTTACCTTCAATTTTTCAATTATACGTTTGGCTCTGGAGCCAAAGCTATTCGTTGCAACAAAACCGGACTACCCTCATTTTAAAGGTAATTTATCACTTGTTTAATCAAAAGTAGTCCGGATTCTCTATCTATAATATCTTTGGCTCCAGAGCCAAATATGTGTCTAAAACCTAGAATTGCCGTTCACGTTTCGACTTACGTTTTTGGCTCTGGAGCCAAAACTATAATAGATACAGGATTCGGACAACTTTTAAAAGAACAAGCACTAAATACCCTTTAAAATGAGACTAGTCCGAGCTCAATCGGGCGGAAAGTTCTCCCACACCATTGACTGCCGTCAAACCCACCTAAATTGTTTTAATCCTTATCGGCCATAAAACGGAGGTCTTTTTTGACCGTCGATTGCTGCCAAACGGCTGGACCGAATTAGACAAATGATTAATGGATTTTTAGGTAATTTTATAGGCTTTCTTTTTTTACTGAAAGGCCAAATCGCCAAAACCTATAGTGTTTGAGATATAATCAAAAAACCTCAAAAAGTGCCAAAATTTTGACTTTTTTTGCAATTTTGACAAGGTTCCGGGAAAAATTTTTGTTGGCAAACTTCAGATTCGTAATCAGCGACCCAAAAAACATAAAATAAGATGGAGATTACGACTGTACCTAATTTTCCCGCTAAATATCCTAAGATGCCTGGGCTACAGAGTCGGGGCGAAATGAAGTGGACTTTGGTCCAGCCGATCAGCTCTGCTTTATGTACTTTATTTACGGTGATTACTACTCTCCCTTTTCCCTTATTTTTTTTTTCTTCATTTCTTTCTTATTTCTTTTACTACATATTTTTTTGTTTTATTCCTTGAAGATGTTTTTTTTTGTGTGTGGTGTTACTATTTTCTTGTGAGAGATTGAAATTGAATTATGCGAGGAAAGACCTAGGAGATGAAAGAATAGGAAAAGCCAATCGGTTTCGCCTTTGTTTGTTCCTTAAAAAAGGAGGGATTAAAAATCAGACAGAAAGCAGACACAATTATTTTTTACAGATTCCCTCATAAAAAAATAAATAAATAAAAGAGTTAAAACATTTTGACGAATTTTTTAAATAATTTTTCGCCAATATCTCGAAAACCGTAAGTCGTATGCGAAAAAATTGTAAATACGAAATTAAAGCTTATTGAATTTACTATACATTTAATTACGTAAGATTTTTTTTAAGACCTAACGTATCCGAGGCGTAACGAGGCGACCAAAACGGTTTTTTCAATTTGACCGATCTATTCGATCTATTCAAAAGTGAATTTCGTAAAAGTTGTAGAGAATTCAATTATGTAACTTTCAAACAATGCGCAAAACAAAATAACGATAAACAGAAATTCAGCAAAATTACGACCATGGGTCCCGGGGGACCCGGTCCCCCCCGTTCGGTGGTGTTGGTTTTTGGCCGGATTCCGGACTGACTCAATTGAACTAAGGTACTATGTATGAAAATTTTAAAATTCCCATTCCGTCTGAGGCCTTGACGAATTAGGGCCGCCCATTCATTGAGTGTTGGTTTCGGTCAAGGGTGCTACGGCTATAGGGCGAAAACCTCCGTCAGGGCCCTCCATTTTTTAGCGGATTTTTCTCTGTTTCTTTTTTTATTCTATTTATTTATTTATGTAATTACCGCTTTTGTTTCTTCTGGTCATCTTTATAGCAATCACGAAAAGCAAATAATGCGTAGAGAGAGAAGCACGAAAAACAACAGCGTTCTAACTTCTTGCCGCTTGGGCGACTAAACTCTGAATAGGGGGTGGAAGGGGATGTGATGGAGGGGTCGTGAGTCTTGTGTATAGGCGGGAATCTGGGCTTCCCGCGTCCACGTAAGCGGGAAGCCAGACGCATCTTCCACACAAACTATTTCGCGGTTTTTTTTTCTTCTTTCTTCTTTCTCTTTTTCTTTTTTTCATTATTTCATTTTTGCCTTTTTTTTTCCCTTTATATTAAATGAACTATGCATAAAAATAAAATAAAATATATTACTTACCTTTACGACCATTGGGTTCATATAGTTCAGTCAATCTAAGCCCATTGTCGCAAATATCTCGAAAACCGTAGGTCTTAGGCGAAATAATTTTTAGTACAAAATTAAATATTTTTGAATTTGCTACAATTTTGAGCTAATACAATTTTTTGTAGGACCAAACGTATCTGAGCTACGAGGCGACAAAAAAGCTGGATTTTCGAGTTTTTGCTATGAAAAAAGTGAGATTTTTGAAAAGTCGAAAAAAAGCAAGGAAGGAAAAAAGCAAAAAAGCTTACTAAGTAAACGTTGTAGAGAATTCAATTTCAATTTTCATTCCCGAGTCAACCAGCGTGCTCCTAAAAAATCATATTTCGCTAGGAGAAAAAATAGAATATGTACTCTTATTCTCCGATTTGCTCCCGAACTTATGAACCGATTTTCGATGTTTTGGTCTTGTTTTTTTTAATATTTTTTGAAGATACTCCTAATGGAGTCAAATTTGATTTTTTTTTTTAATTTATAGAAGAAGTGAAATATAAAAAAAAACCGGAAAAATATTTTTTTGAGCACATTAGTAAAATTACAAAATTAAAATGTTAAAATCAACCGTATATTCGGAGAATACTAAAACCGGGGCCTTTAGTACACTCGTAAGAATCGAAACAACAACCAGAAAGCGCTACCTCGTTCCGTTCTCGAGTTACTGCTAGAGGCGACGCCGCCCCCAGTAGGAAAAATGGTTCTCATAATTTAGGGATTCAAGCCACCTCCGTTTAGTAAGAATCGAAACTGAAAACCAGAAAGCGCTACCTCGTTCCGTTCTCGAGTTACTGCTAGAGGCGACGCCGCCCCCAGTAGGAAAAATGGTTCTCATAATTTAGGGATTCAAGCCACCTCCGTTTAGTAAGAATCGAAACTGAAAACCAGAAAGCGCTACCTCGTTCCGTTCTCGAGTTACTGCTAGAGGCGACGCCGCCCCCAGTAGGAAAAATGGTTCTCATAATTGAGGGATTCAAGCCACCTCCGTTTAGTAAGAATCGAAACTGAATATGTACCAGAAAACGCTACCTCGTTCCGTTCTCAAGTTACTGCTAGAGGCACCAAGCCACCTCCGTTCAGTAAGAGTCGAAAACTTGAAAACCGAGTTTCCGGCGGCCGTTCCCAACGAACGCCGATCTCTTGCCTACGACGATGTTATAATCGAAAATTTCTTCTTTCTTTATTTTTTCAATTGCATGTAAAATTAGCGGTATGCAAATTTAATTGATTTTCGGTCCATCGAAATCGAAAAAATCAATCGTTACCAAATAATAGCCGTTAAAAATACAAGAAAAACGTTATACGACAGTAATTACGAATATGTATTAGCAATAAATAATTAGAGGTAAATTTGATTGCAATTAGCGGTATGCAAATGAGGGAGGACGTGGCGGGAGAAAAGAGCGAGAAGGGCGGCCGTAAATACATATAAGCTGCTTTTAAAATAAATCGGACCGTGAGGAGGGTAATAAAAGAGGCACAATCGGCAAAAGAATGTCTAAAAATAGACGGGATAAAGAAAGTCATTAATCATAAGTGACAGATGAAATTTTAAATCAATGATTTCGATGATTTAATTATATTTAATAAAAAAAATCCGCTAAAACCGAAGACACCATTGGCTTAATCTCAAAAAAACGTAAAAAATGGTGTATAATTATTGATCATAATTAAATCATTTTCAGGTAAATTGATAATTATGTATATGGAAATAAAATAGAGCGATAGGGCCACGGGTTTCGACTTTCGGGCCAGCCCGGACGGTATAGAGACGGGGGGTGGGGAGGATTGAAGGGGGACGTTGAAATTCTACAATTCAATTTTATAAGAGTTTCATGTTTTTCTTCGAAGCTTAGTACTGATAGTAATCACCTGTCAGCGCCACCCGCCAGTAGAAAAAATAAACCATGGTTTTCTCCGATTTTCTCCCGAACCAATGAACCGATTTTTGATTTGTTGGTCTCGTTTGTTTTTATATGTTCTAAGGATACCTCCTATGCCGTCCGATTTGATTTTTTTTAATTTAAACAAGAAATAAAAAAAATTTCTTGACAAATATTTTTTTGGAGCGCATAGGGAGTTCGGCATTACATTAAATTGAATTTAAAAAAAAAAATTATTAAAAATTTTTGAGTAGAACCGGAGATAATCGGAGAATACTGAAACCGGGGCCTTTAGTACACTCTTAAGGATTAAAACCATGTTTTAACAAGTGGAAAATCTCTTATCTTTCCTAGCGAAAACAACACCAGTCCAAATTTGCACCGGACTAGAGCATTTCCTCCCTAAGCAACGGAGGCAATCTAATTTTGATAACTGCTCAATTCACGTGTGGGCTAGGAATGTGCTCAGTTTTCATGTGCTTAATTCACATGCCCATGAGACCGAAAATTATACTACAGTGCTCAGTTCACACCCCCGATTTATACAGTATACACGCCCAGCGTCACCAAAATAGAGAATTTAGTGAGAGATCTCAAATAGGTGTTGTTTAAAGAATTTATTGCAACTGAATAATTATTTAAATTGAAACATATGATTTTGTATTAATAGCAATGAAAAGTCGACACCAACATGTGACCAAAAATTTCAGTTCAATAAAATGTTCGGACTGAAAACAACTCGAATTTTTATCCTTAAAAAATTCAAATTCGAGAAACTTCTCATTAATTTAACTCGTTTGCAATAATGTTGAAGGTTCACGTCTAATGAAGAAATGATAAGCTCCAGTAATTCCATCAACGAGAATCGATGAGGTCTCTTCGATGGGAGGCTTTGAGAAACTCCGCGAGGTGACCAAGTGACTGCCATTGACGAAGGGTATGTTCTTGACTTGTTTTATTTAACTGAGAAGCCAACACGACTTCCAAGTACCACCAGTCTCATTGTACCTGGGATGTTACCGCAGATAATGCGAAATACGTAGTGCTAACAATTATTTTCGTGATCACCAGAACCCCCTGATCATACGAGGTCTAGGTCAGGAGCCTCCGTCTCACCCGAACCATAGAACCTATCATTCAATAATATTTCTCCTTGTCAAACTTAGCCTCATCGACTCCCTTTCCTGGTGCTCCAATTTTGTGAGAGCGTTCGAGGGCCCAAAACAACACATCACGGCAGTAAGAGGACCAGTTGACTACCGTCTGTGAAGCCAATTTTGTCTCTCTCATAAGAGTATCGTGCTTGGGGCGAGGAAGCGTCAAAAACAGGCACACAAATTTAATACCCTAGACACTTCGAATTTAGCTTGGTTGAAAAAAAATGTTTGTATTCATGTGTCTACGATTGTACCTTAATTTTTTTTTGTTATCTTTTAATTCTCTCCTCGCTCGTCGACAATGCCACGATATCTCTTTAGAATCAAAATAACAAGGAGAACCACAAGTGGGGCAATTAAATGACTGAAGTATCATACCATGATCCGCGAGGAACCTGTCTTAGCTGATGTGATAAAATTCGTCTCTTAGATTTAATGTGCATCCAGAACATACTTGAGATATTATTTCGTACACTTTTGTTTCGTTTGCCATTTTAACTTGAGAGGTCACCATTTCTAATTTTCAAGAACGCCTTATACCCACGTTTGCAGCAAAGCCACCTTTTAACAGCGTCATTTAAGATTTTTTGTTTTCTGTATCGAAATCCGTTTTGAATAATATGAAGAGCCCCACGTTCACTTTTCATGGATTCCATCTTAAAGCCTCGAGAAGCAGCGGATTTCCTCCGGAAAGGCCTTCCCTAATCCAATCTTTGATGTCCTGGTCCCTCCCCCCCGCCACAGTAAAATAATGAAATGGGTCTCGGAGCCCGGAGCCTCCATCGCACCAGGACATCAAAGATTGGATTAGGGAAGGCCTTTCCGGAGGAAATCCGCTGCTTCTCGAGGCTTTAAGATGGAATCCATGAAAAGTGAACGTGGGGCTCTTCATATTATTCAAAACGGATTTCGATACAGAAAACAAAAAATCTTAAATGACGCTGTTAAAAGGTGGCTTTGCTGCAAACGTGGGTATAAGGCGTTCTTGAAAATTAGAAATGGTGACCTCTCAAGTTAAAATGGCAAACGAAACAAAAGTGTACGAAATAATATCTCAAGTATGTTCTGGATGCACATTAAATCTAAGAGACGAATTTTATCACATCAGCTAAGACAGGTTCCTCGCGGATCATGGTATGATACTTCAGTCATTTAATTGCCCCACTTGTGGTTCTCCTTGTTATTTTGATTCTAAAGAGATATCGTGGCATTGTCGACGAGCGAGGAGAGAATTAAAAGATAACAAAAAAAAATTAAGGTACAATCGTAGACACATGAATACAAACATTTTTTTTCAACCAAGCTAAATTCGAAGTGTCTAGGGTATTAAATTTGTGTGCCTGTTTTTGACGCTTCCTCGCCCCAAGCACGATACTCTTATGAGAGAGACAAAATTGGCTTCACAGACGGATTTTTTTTGAAAAGCGCGTTCTCATTCTTTCAGAAAACTAAGTACTGTTTAGAAAGCGGTTTTCCCGGAAAATTTTTCCTCGGAAAAATAGGAAATGCAATTTTCCACCAAAACTTTATTTTTAAAAAAACAGGTAGTCATCTTGTAGGTTTTGACGAGCTGATTCCAAATATGCTAATATTAAGACGATAGGATGGATAGATTCGTCGGTACGAGATTTTAAGGCTTAGATGATGCGGGGTTCCGGGGAGTTCAATGAGGGGGGCGGGGAGAAAAGATAAATTTTCCCTTTGTCAAGGTCCAGGATTCTTCAAACCGGTTTTTATTTCAAGAAACCATTTGCCTGCTTTATTTTCTACAATGTTATCATTCTGTAATTTTAAATTTTTATCCTTTGCAGACTGACTTTTCTAAAATCTGACTTTTTCATCGGTAAAAATCGAAAATCCAGCGTTTTTGTCGCCTCGTAGATCAGAAACGTTTGGTCCTACAAAAAATCTTAGTAGATCAAATTTTTAGCAAACTTAATAATCTTTAGTTTTGTTTTTATAAAATTTTCTGAAATCTACGAACGCGAATTTACAATTGTTAATTTTGAGTTTTTTGACGAATATATGGCTCTTAAAACTTTGATTTTGAGGATTTTGGACAAAAATTGGACATTACAAATGTTGATATTGAGGTTTTTGCCGAAAATTGGGCTCTTAAAACCTTGATTTTGAGATTTTGTACGAAAAAAGGCTCTTTAAACTTTGATTTTGAGGTTTTTGGACGAAAATTGGGCTTTACAAATGTTGATTTTGAGGTTTTTGGACGATAATTTGGCTTTTAAAATGTCGATTTTAAGGTTTTAGGTGAAAAACAGCCTTTATGTTCAGAAAGAAAATATGTTCAGAAAGAAAATATGTTCAGAAAGAAAAGAAAGTTCAGAAAGAAAATATGTTCAGAAAGAAAAGAAAAACTAAATTTTTGGGGAATATTGAAAACATGAGTCTTTGTGGTTTTGACTAAATATTATGAAATGGAAAAAAAAAATCTACCTAACAATCTCACAATAGAGAGAAAAAAATTAAGCCGTTTGAAAAGTTCGATGACCTTGAAGGAAAAAGAGTGATGTGTCATCTTTACTTCCCCAAAATATAACTCCCCTTCCCCGCACCATCCAATCCTTAAAATCTCGTACCGACGAATCTATTCATCCGATCTTCTTAATATTAGCATATTTGAAATCAGCTCGTCAAAACCTACAAGATGACTACCTGTTTTTTCAAAATTTCTGTTTTGGTGGAAAATTGGATTTTCTATTTTCCCGAGGAAAATTTTTCCGGAAAAAACTGCCCCCTAAACAGTACGTAGTTTTCCAAAAGAATGAGAACACGCTTTTCAAAAAAAATTTCGACCATTTTTAGTGACCCAAAACGAGGAAACTACTTTTGGGCATCTTCCCTCTCTCTCGCACACTTGGTAGAATTTTGATGTCGGA
>JAGWEN010001465.1:0-27123 GCA_018703685.1 Orius laevigatus | reverse complement strand
TTACGAATTTCTGAGAATTCATACATAAAACGTATGAATTTCTGAGAATTCATACATAAAACGTACGAATTTCTGAGAATGCATTCATAAAACGTATGAATTTCTTAGAATTCATACACACAACGTACGAATTTCTGAGAATTCATCCATAAATAAAAAAAGTACGAATTTCTGGTGAGTTCATACACAAATGGTAGGGCGGGGCGGGAAAGGTGGTGGCAAGGGGCATGGCAAGAAAACAGAGTGTTATGGTATAGATGGGGTGGCCAAGGATTATGCCACTGGGCAGGAGAGGGTGGTCAGGTAATGGGCTAAATCTAGTGAGGACTCGAATTGAGTCAAATGGGCTACAAAATAGTTAAAGAATGAAACTAGTGAATAGTGATTCGACTAAAGCCATGAATGGTCCTTCGATTGTGAAAAATGCGGTCTCCTAAATAAAACGAATCTTTCCCATAAGCCCTAAAAAGGGAATAAAATTCACTTAAATTCAGTGGAGCATCGATCGACCTCTCAAATATTTGAATTGCACTCAGTATTTCGAAATTGCTCCCACATAATCAATCGCTTTTCTGGCAGTTGATTAAAACAAATTGGCTTTTAATATTAATTCGAAATATTTTAAAGGGACATAATCAAATAAGCGAAATGATCGATCGCTCCCTAAATTATATTTTAATCGAGGCTTTTAATTAAGGAAATTACAATTTTCACTTGATTGCTTCATCCATCCTATTTCAAATTTAAAAAAATAAAAAAAAATAGTCGTCACTGAAATCGATAAATCTTTAAAAATTGCTTCGTTTGTCAGGCACCATCCAGAATTATCCTTTTCAAGGTGAAACTTATTATTTCTTTAAAAAGACGTTATTTTAAAATTGTCAGCTTTTATCGACACGAGTGACCCTTTTCCATTATTTACTCCATTAATAAGTAATTCCGTCTCCGTTACTTCGGTCAAGTAACGATTACTTGGAAACGTTTTTTATTTACCTTCACCCCTACCCCCCACCTCACCACCCCATCCCCCTCACCGCACCCCTTTTAACCATAGAATTTTCGTAAATAATAAAAGAAAGCAAAATGTACTTTATCAGAAAAAAGTTATTTATTATTCACTCCATTGTTTTTAGTCGATGCAACCTGAAGGAAATGAAACTTTTTAAATCTATATTTTTTTTTATATTCTTCTAATATTCTATATTCTTTTAATAATATTGTGCAGTAATTATTATGCTGAAGAATCAAACATGGGGTTGTGGTTGGGGGGTGGTGGAAGGTCGGGTGGTGGGGGAATTCTGTGGGAGGTCGAGGAGAGTCGAGGAGGTGATGAATGAGTGAAGGAATGGAATTTTGTGGTAGGGTGGGGGGAAGTATGGGTGGTGGTAGAGGAGAGGATGGGTGGTATGTAGGAGGTTGAGGGGACGTGGTGGAAGGCCAATAGACTTTATTAGCTTAAATCACATTATTTACTAATTTTTTCTCAATCTCCCCTATTTATGTAGGTACTAATTAACTTTCTCAAAGAGAAGTTATTGTAATACCGTCGGATTCGGGTTTTTGGGGAAGGGTCTTCCAGACCCCCTAGGGTCAAACTGACTTTTGATCTTTGTCGGACATGATTTTGTCTGTGGTGCCGGCCGTCCGTCCGTCCGTCGCCTTTTTTTCCGGAACACTTCATGGCCACAATTTTCATCCGATTTTCACGAAATTTTCACACATCTTCCTTTCGTGGTTTATCTTGTGAAAGTGACGAGAGCGATTTTTGAAATTCGACAAAATGGCGGAGATATGTCTGTCTAAAGTTTGCAAAAATGTGCATACGGCGCTTTGCTACCGGTCCGATCTTCACCAAATTTTAACAAATAATCTTCACGTGATCCGATTAAATTTCATTAAACTAATTAGGTAATTAATTATGTAATTATGACTAATTAACTTAATTTTCTCATTTTCATAAAATTATCACCAAATTCAAGTTATGATTGCAAAAAAATTTTTTTTTAAATATTAATTAATTAATTAATTAACTAATTAGGTAATTATAATGTGTTTTAGTGAAAGTAGTCCCATTTTTAGAGAATTATCACCAAATTCATGTTACGATTGAAAAAAAAATTTCCAAAAATTAATTAATTAATTAACTAATTATTTAATTATAATGTGTTTGAGAGAAATTAGTCCCATTTTCATAAATTTATCACCAAATTCAAGTTATGTTAGAAAAAAAGGATTCATTTCCCCCGAAATTTATGGATCCCCCGAAATCTGTAGACCTTTGAGAAAGTTCGTGTCTCTGGGCAAGCTCCAGGACCACTTAGTGAGTAAATGATGCAACCTTGAATTTTTCTAAAATCAATGATTTTGTTCAAATTTCGATTTTATGTAGGATTGAAATAAAGGATATTTGACTTTTAGCTGATTTCCAAAGGAAATGGGGCTATTGCGATCAGGGAGTTCTGGGGATCACGAAAATATAGGTCTCTAAGCCAAGAGCCTCCATCGTTCGACCTCAACAGCTTCATTTCCTTTTTTTTTGTAGTTACTGACAGAATTGGTGAAGTTTAAAAAGTTTTGATTGGATGAAGTGTCGGATAATTGGGGGGTGGTGAAGGAGGTGTCTATGAATAATAATTAAGGTAGTGACGGTTCGGACAATTAGTGGGTGCCATGTAAAATAAAGGATTTGAGTCGATACAGTCGTTGAGGGGGAAGGTGGAGAAGCCGGAGGATAACGGATGACCCAGAACCGCCCCCACGTTTTCAGCCCCTCTTTTAAGGGGTGGTGGGTGGTGAGGAGGGGGTGGGGGGTGGAAAATGTTGTGACTGGAAGGGGACCGGGCCGTGACCCGAATGAGGGGCGGGAAATCCGATCCGCGCGGATCAGCCGGAGGTCGATACGAGACGTCTGGGCCGGCCCGTCACGATCCCCCCTTCGGAAAAAGCGATTCCAAGTCTAGACCCTGGACCAGACAAATAGTGTCTCGACATTCGCCAGACGCTCGCACCCTTTTCGTCTCCCCTCCCCTCTTCAACAAAACCCACCCGCGCAAAAACATCCCCTCCCCGCCCCTCCCCTCACCCCCTTTACCCTCCGTACCAGTCCGCAACACAATCACAAAACCTCTCACCAACACCCCCTTAAAGTTCTCTCATTCACTAATTACGTTTTGACGTGGAAAACTTTTAATATGGGGAAAACAAATTTTCTACCTCAAACAATATTTCACCCTTGTCACCATCTGTTAAAATAATAATTTTACTCCCCAGTAGAAACATATCGCCGCCTACCATCCATTTACAGTCCACCTTTAAAACAAGGTAATCTTGAAGATAAAAGTTCATATATTTTTTTAGTATATATAAAACTCCGGTCCTACTGCCAGGGGGGGAGGAGGAGGCGCGTGAACATTACTAGTTCGCCAAGCCTAGCTCCTCCTCCTCTCTCGCCTGGCGTAGAACCGGCGTTTATATCTACTTTTTTTAAAATTTGGAAACCCTATGTTTGGGGTCTCTTTATGTGTTACTGCTAAGAAAAAAGTTGTGACATGGAGAATGGGGTAGAAACTCAACGATCTCTACCAAATTTTTGAGTAGGGCCTTATAATTTGGGGCTAAGGAACGAGGCAGCGTTTCGCCCATTCGATGGAGGAGAACACACTTTTTGAGAAAGTTCCTTTTTTTGGGGTTCCACATAGCTATCAGACCGGACCAGACCTTTTTTCCCATAAAACGTCATTAGCCGCCTTTCCCCTTCCTATATCTACACTTTTAGCTACCCTTCCGTGCTTATCGTCATTTTGAATATTTTACGACTCGATTCAGCCATTTTCTTCGGAAGTCGTTTTATTCAAAAAGCCGTTTATTGCCTCTGATTACAAGTTTGACACTCGCCCTACCCGATAATTTGACGAAATTCGAGACCCCGCAATTTATCCTTGACAAACGGTCACCATTTTTTCCCTCTCCGTCACGTGATCCCGTTCAATTACAAGAAACAGTCATGAAAGGTCGCAACCTCCCCCTTCCAGCTTGCACTTTTCTCGCCTTTTTCTTTCTTTCCTATTTTTATACCAGATCGATCTATTACTAAAAAGATGTGTGAGGGCCGCCCAACCCAAAAATGGAGATTTTTCTAGAAAACCACTGATTTTGACCAAATTTTTGAGAAGTTTACCAGACCAGATCTTTTTTTAAATTTTCCAAATTTTTGGTTTTAAAAAAATCGATGCGATTTAATAACGGGAACTCCTTCATTTCTCGATTCTAAACTCTGAATCGTAAATGAATCGGTGAAATTAGCATAGCTTCTATGAATATTACAGAGGGCCTTGTTGGTTAAATTCCCAGAAATGAATTATGTATTTTTCATCAGACTTTTTACCTAAAAAAAAAAAAGAAAATTCACGGATTCGAATATTGCCGAAATCTTTGTGTTTAATTATTCGGGCGTGGGGAGGGTCTGAGGCGGTCTTGGGGTTTAAAGCGTGCGGATATAAAAGGATCGGGATTCACGGATGACATGGCCAAACTAAGGGTCTCCCTTCGCCTTTTCCAAGCCCCATCTATTCCCTTATACACCGCCACCTGAATCCACCTAAGAGAAAGAAGAAGAAAGAAAAATGAATATTTTTTTTTCTTAAGAAAAAGCGAAAAAAAAGGACATTTTAACAGCACTACTGAAAAATTGGGCCCTCCAAAGGGCGCGAAAGTAGATATAAAACGCGGGTTCTACGCCAGAGGAGGAGGAGGAGGAGGCTGACTCAGCACTTCGCCAAGTCCAGTTTTTCGCCTCCTCCTCTTCCTCCCCCACCCTAGCCACCCTACCCGGCTCCGACGTGACCTCATGACTCCCCCACCCATCGACGTCATACTACGTCATTTAAGGTCATAAATCCCCTCCTCCCCCACTCCATGCCGCGAATTAATTAAACACGGCTGGTAGCGGCATGGGGTGGGGGGAGGAGGGGGTTGATGACCTTAAATGACGTAGTAGGACGATGTCACGAGGTCACGTCGGAGCCGGGTAGGGTGGCTAGGGTGGGGGAGGAAGAGGAGGAGGAGGGGAGGAGCTGGACTTGGCGAAGTGCTGACGTCAGCCTCCTCATTTAACTCCTCCTCCTCCTCCTCTGGCGTAGAACCCGCGTTTTATATCTACTCGCGAATTAACAGCAAAAAGGGCATTTTAACAGAAAAAGGGCGTTTTAATAGCAAAAAGGGTGTTTAAAGTTTCCCACAAAATTGGAATGTTGACAGTATTCCCATTTTGGCCAGTTCGTCACAACTTATGATTCTTTGTTGGGCCCAATCTGGCAACCCTGAAAAGTTAGGCTTTTGACAGTGTTACCGTTGTAGAATATATATCTTTTTTGCGATTATCACATTGAGTAATTATGAAACTAGAAGCTAACATTTAGAAAATAAGATAGCGGTGGGAGGTAACCGAACAGGGGAGTACCGCAGGTGATTTACTACCGAAACCCTTACAATAGCAACACAATGTACGCTCTGGATAAAAGACAAACCTTTTAAAATGTCACTTTAATTTATATCGTACTTGCAAAAAAAAATCGACCTCGTAGTTGCAAATAAAAAAAAGAAGAAGAAAAAGTTTGAAAAGGTAGGATAAGAGGGCGAGGTGCTGATGGGAGACTGATGAATGTTTGATGACGCCGATGATACCCTCATCCGAGGCTTCTACGACATTCAAAGGGGATAAGTGAATCTTTTGTTTGAGACTTTCATCCCCCTTCCCCATCAGACTAACTCTGCACACTCGAGACTTGAGTCTTCAACCCTGAAAAACACAATACAACCTCATACAAAATTCTTTTTCCCCTCTTTTCTCTCTTTATTTAAAGAAAAATATTAATTTTTCTTCAAATTTTAGAAAAAAAATCGAGGTATTTTTTTTTCAAGCTGAAAATTTAGGCCAGAGAGGGAGGGAAGTTAAAAGACGAACCGTCGAAAGTAAACATTGGAAGCTGTTTGAACTAACAACTTGGGCAAACTCAATCATTCCCCTTGTTTGACTTTCTTATCCATTTCTTCCAGTAGTGCTCCTTTTTTATTTTTTTTAGCGCTTCCCCAGGAATATTTTGGTGACGTCTTGGTAGTTTCGGGGGACATGCAATCCAGTGGAAGTTAATTTTTTTATAGCACAATCGACTTCAGAATCCTCTTTCTCACCATAAAAACGGTTTAGGTTGTCCCAGGGGCGGACTGGCCCGGGGGGGGGGGTGGACAGAACCCACCCGCGCCCCCCCCGATTACATAGAGGCGGCGCGGCGCCCCCAGGTCAGTTTTTTTAAATTTTTTTTTAGCGTTATTTTTGCTCAGTGGCTCCCAAACTGGGGGGGCGTACGCTGTCCCCAGGGGGGTGTGGCTCAAGATTTTTTTTTGTGTGAAAATATCCCCAAAAATTTGTCAAAAACCTCAAAATCAACATTTTTAAAGCCTAACTTTGGTCAAACATCCTCAAAATCGACATTTAAATAGCCTAATTTTGGTCAAAAAACCTCTAAATCAACATTTAAAAAGCAAAATTTTTGTCAAAATCCTCAAAGTCAACATTTTAAAAGCTAAATTTTCGTCAAAACCTCGAAATCAACATTTATGATGCCTAATTTTCGTCAAAAAACCTCAAAATCAACTTTAAATTGACAATTTTTTGTCAAAAACCTCAAAATCATGATTACAAGAGCAAATATTTTTGTCAAAAAATCTCAAAATCAACGTTTTAAGTGCAATTTCTTTTGTCAAAAACCTCAAAATCAACATTTTAAAACCAAAATTTCATCCAAAAACCATAAAGTTAACATTCAAAACTTTAGAGGGGGGCAAATGTTTTAATTTGTTTAAAAGGGGGGCGCACTGTGAAAAAGTTTGGGAACCTCTGTTTTGCCTAATATATTTTTCTAAAAGCCAATTTTCTGTTAAAATTGTTTGCGCTCTTATCAGGGCGCCCCCTTAACTGAAAACCCACCCACACCCTAAGGTCCCAGTCCGCCCCTGGTTGTCCCCTTGCCTCACTCCCCTGTGATATCTTTTATATTTATTTAACCAGTCAAAATTTTGATTTCTAGGATAGAGTATGAAATATGAACTGGGAAACGTCTTTTCCATATTTTAACGAAGTTAGAAGCACTTTAACCCTCTCTATTAATATGTAGCAGGATTCTAATGGGGTTGTTCGCGGCGTTGTTAAATTTTACGATTTTTCCCCCCATGCCTTTTTTTAAGGGTTTTTACGACATTGAAATTAACAAGGCTTTAGGGACTTTCCCTCACTCATCGTGGGTTCCAATTACACGAGTGTAATATAAAACGTGAACGTTGTAATATGGTAATTTGGGTCGACTATGAAAACGCGGGCGCGGGGGTTGATTGCCGCGGTTACGGCCCCTAGCCCCGACCTTTTTAACGTCGAATTTAAAGAGAACCTCCCACAACCCCTAATGTCCGCTTCGAGACAAATTTTTTTAAATATGCAGATTTTTTTCCCCGGCAAAGAAAACATTCTGTCCTCAAGCTTCGCTTGGGTAGATTGTTTGGGACAGAATTGGTGGTTTTTCGTGGTGTTTACAGGGGCGGACTGGCCCGAGGGGGCGGGTGGACAGAACCCGCCTTTTTTTTTTGGCGTTATTTTTCCTCAGTGGCTCCCAAACTGGGGGGCGTAAGCTGTCCCCAGGGGGGGTGTGGGAAAGCTCTAGAATTTTTTTTGTGTGCAAATATCCCCAAAAATTCGTCAAAAACCTCAAAATCCACATTTTTAAAGCCTAATTGTCGTCAAAAAACCTCAAAATCAACTTTAAATGGACAATTTTTTGTCAAAAACCGTTAAAATCAACATTTTAAACCCCAAATTTCATCCAAAAACCTCAAAGTTAACATTCAAAACTTTAGAAGGTTTTAATTTGTTTAAAAGGGGGGCGCACTGTGAAAAAGTTTGGGAACCTCTGTTTTTGCCCAATATATTTTTCTAAAAGCAAATTTTCTGTTAAAATTTTTTGCCCCCTCAACTGAAAACCCACCCACACCCTAAGGCCCCAGTCCGCCCCTGGTTGCAGTAGGCTGGACCCAGCAAAGTATCCCAATCACCATAAATCGCCCAAAATTGGCACTCTAAAAAGCCATTTTCCGTCCCAAACCCTGAAAATCAAGAAAGCGGCGATTTAATATTTGCTTCGTTTTTGTTGGCCAACATTTTTTTGAATTGTGCCTAAATATTTAAACATTTTGTTCCATTTATAATAATAAAATAAAAAAAGTAATACGTTAAAGAATCAATATCAACTTCCGATAGAGTTTCATTACATCAAAGAACCATCGGCTGCCAACGTTCTTTATGGAGGGAGGGTGAGTGGGGGGGTGGGGAGTTAAACTAAATTCCCAGGAGTCAATACAACCTCGTCATTTCATTATCGTCCCTTTTGTGCTTTCCAGAGTGTTTTGAGAATTTTCCGATCCCGTTCGATCCTTGTCTTGGCCTCTATTCAAATAGCTTGTAAGGGCTTGTGAAAAATTCACCTTTTATAGCGAAAAGGTAAAATGTAAAAAGACGAAAATCAATTTTATGAAATTGAGTTTTTCAAACTTTTTTCTTCTATATTTTCGACATATTCCCTCCCCTTTCCTCTATCTTTTCCTCGAACAAGGGTCTAAAAGACTGTCAAACTCACCGCTCTCAGACGAATCAGACGAAATCTCATGCAAAATTCATAACGTGGAGGCGTCGCGGACTACGAAAAGGGGATGAAGAGCGAAAAAAAGTGAATTTTCCTTGACGACTTATACCCAAAAGCTCTTTCGCTCTATTCAAATTTTTCCCTCACACCCTCTTTTCATGCACGTCAGAACCTCCGTAGAAAAATTTATAAAAATAAAAAAACGTTCAAAATGTCGACATCGTCCAATTAGGCGTGTCAGCCTAATAGGGCGTTGTCTGTCATTACTTTCCATTTGATAAAAACTGTCAGAAATTCAATATTTCTCTACAAAAATGAGACAAGTTTTTTTTAACTTTTTTTTTGTTATTGATTGAAAAGTCTTGGGAAAATAAATCAACTTGTTGGTTAGGAACCGGGTCCTAATTCTATTTCAGATATTGTTCTCCTTCATTTCAATTTGAGAACGGAGTTTCTATTAAAGGCGGTTATTTATTGCCCTTCCGGAGTGACTAACGTCCAATTTTTTTAAACCCTTCCAAGGATTTCTTTCGACTTTTTTCTGGAGCAGATCGAGAAATGGTCCGAAATCGTTCGATGTTTTATGGGTCAAGATTTTATTTTGGAGCAATTTTTATAGCAATTTGGGACGAAGAAGGTTTTTAAAATTTTTGTGTGCCCATTTTAAAGGTGATTTTGCTCCCTTTTCTTCTAGCTAATTGCCATAAAAGCTTGATGTTTATCCCCATTTTTCTAGCTAATTGCGGTTTAGCTAATTTTTATTCCCTTTCTTATAGCTAATGGACTTTTTAGCCAGATTTTGCTCCCTTTTCTTCTAGCATGGGTTGATTTCCTTTCTTCTAGCTAACGGCCATGTCTTTTCGTTACCTTGTTAGCTGGAATTTTTCACCTACTCCACATTTTTTTTCATTATAAAATATAATATTTTTCATGTTTATAATAATTTGAACTCAAACTCTTCCACCCACCCCTAATCTTGTTCATTTTAACTTATTTTCCAACAAGTTTATAATTACGAAACTATATGTCAACTCCAAAAAGGGGGGACCGGGGTTCATATTGTATGGAGATTTTCGTTAAAATAGCCGGGCTATCACTTTCATAAACGACAGAAAAAGGAGGTCGAACGGGAGAGGGAGGGTTTCTCTTGTCACAAAGGGTAAAATGTGCCACTGACGTATTTTACGACTATTCTTGGTTATATAACGTAAAAGGACACTTTTTATGGTAATATTTTAACAAATTATGTCGCTTCCAATCCTTTTGAATTCAAAATTAAAAAAATTACCTTCGACTCAATCAGAAATAAAAATAAACGTCAAGAAGTGTCAAGTTCAGTCAAAAAAACTATCGAATTATTTCCCAAAAAGTGTCAAATTACTTCCAAAAAAAAGTGTCAAAATCTAGTATTGGTAAAAAGGTGCCAAAAATGCCACATTTTAGACCTTTAGATGCTGTGTCACAGTCAAAATTAGGTTTATAGCTTACTATGTATTAATTAAATAAATAAAAAAGGAAGAAAGATTGGATTTTTAAAAACATTGTTTAGCTCCTGTTTGTTTTGTTTATTAACACCTTTTTTCTCTTCCGTTTTACACTTAAAAATTTAAAACGCTGTTACCTAGGTTGTGTAACATTTTTTACATGTTTAATTAAGAGTTTAATTAATCCTTTAGAAAATTTAACAGTGGGAACGCTCCTCGTCTATGTCTGGAGCTTAATTTCAAATTAATTAACTCTCTGTTTATATTAGTTTATAGTTGCTAGTTGAAATTTATTAACCGGCTGACCTGGCTCTCGTTCTGTTTTTCCACGAGAACTAATTAAATCCGACTTTTTAAACCTTGTTCAGAATTTCTGAAGCACCTTTCACGAGTGGATGTGAAGGAGGGAAAGGGAATTTTTTTACCAACCCATAGTAGAAAAGAGAAATTTCTTTAGGGTGGTAATGGTGGAATAGGGGAGGGTGGAAAATTTAGATATATATTGTACTTGGAATTTTGTAGTAAAGGGTGGTGACATTGGAAAATCGAGAGGGCAGATTTGTGAGATATTCGGGGAGAAAAGGGTTCCATGGTTGGAAATGATAGCTTCGGAGATGTTGATGGGAATGTAGTTTGGGGATAAGGAGGGTTGTTTCGGGAAAACTGGAAGAGAGAGTGTATAAGGACATGAAGGAAGTTTGGAGAATGGGTTGGGGGGGATAGATTGGTGGATATTGGGGTTGTTTATACTTTGGAGGATAAAGGGGGGACGGGGTGGCTTGGAGAAAAGGGGGTAGTTTGGAGGATATTGGAGGTTAGTTTGGACTTTGGAGGATGGTGGGAGATTGGAGGATATCAGTAGTTTGGGGCATATGGGGAAGGAGGGGGATATTGTGGGGTGGTTTGGCTTATTGGGGGGTATTTTGTTGGAAGGGAAGAGTGGAGAGGTAATTCAGATTTTTGGGGGTATGTAGTTTGGAGGTTTAAATGATGACGGGGGGATGAAGGAGAGGTTAGTACGGAGGACATTGGGGGAGAAGGTTTTGTGTTTATGGGGGAGAGGGTAGAAGGTTATAATAGGGGTACTGTGGAGGAATATGACGAAAAGAGCATTTATCGAAAAAGAGGATAGGGAGTAGGTAGAAAGAAAAAGTTAAGTTGGAGATTGATTTTTGAGGAAGTTGCCCACTTGGGTAACTCCATACGCTACCGCGCTCCTAATAAACTGTATGATATTATTTTATATTAAAGTTAATATAGATTGAGACCTATCTAATTCCATCTAAGTTGGGGAAATTGTCACTTCGTGTGGATGGTGTTTTGCTTCCTCCTCTGGAAAAACCATTCTAATTTCGTCCATCCCATTAACTTGACCTCTCCTCTAAGCAGAGTTTACTGGAATGATCGAATAAAGTGCTTCGCAACCCCCCCTTTTTTTTTCTTCCATGAATTACCCCCGCTCGTTTTATAAGAAAAATAGAGGGGAAAAAAATATGCTCCGAGAGTTGATTGATAAAAAGAAATGTTTTAAAAAAATTCTCTTTGGTCAGAAAAGTTTTTTAATTTTCTCTCTGATTTTAAAATTAGCTGGAAAAATAAAAGAAAACGCTTTTTAGAAAAAAAATTCTAATTTAAATTTAACTTTTTTAAAAAGATAATGTTATTTTGTAATGAAAATTCTCATTTATTACTTTTTTTTAATTGTTTATTAGTGTAATTTTGTTTCATATGAAAGAGGCAGTTACCAGACTGTTGGATTCTTAAAAAATAAAAATAAAATGTTTTTGTTAATCAGTGGACAATAAATTCCAGACGCTCCCAAGCGAACCTAAGCGGAACTAAACTATTTAAAGTATTTTCATGACTAAAGATACAGTTTAAAATTTGTTTATACAAGATAAAATGTTATTTGAAATTCCATTGTCCGTTATGGGTCAAGGGAGTCCTTTGAAAAGGGATAAATTCCGTCGGAGAACGTAATATCCGAGGAAGTGAAGGGTGGAGGGGGGACGAGTAATCCAGAAAAGCTTATTTCAATAACTTCCAACGATATTGTCCCCTTTCAATATTAAAACTCATTATTCTTATAGAAACAGGAGGAAAAGAAGAAGAAAAAAAATTGTCACTGGAATAAAAAGGAAAACAACGGACGCCATATTTGGGGGATTTTTATTTTCCTTTTTAACGACATTCGCATCTGCGGAGCCTTTTACGAGCGCTTTCGAATCAAGTTTTCCTTCCAGGTGCTACATCGTTCGTTATAATTAAACATTTTCTTTTTTTTATGTTTCTGACTTGTTTATTTAACGTTCGTGCCCGGATGGTAAGTCCGTACGTGATCCTGTCGACGACGAACCGTGACGGCGCAACACATTCGGAGATTTTGAAAGGTCCCCGGAATTTATATGCAATTTATAAAACAATAATTAGGTACGAGATGAGAAAACACGCTTGCCCAGAGACACGAACTTTCTCAAAGGTCTACAGATTTCGGGGGATCCATAAATTTCGGGGGAAATGAATCCTTTTTTTTCTAACATAACTTGAATTTGGTGATAATTTTATGAAAATGGGACTAATTTCACTCAAGCAAATTACAATTACCTAATTACCTAGTTAATTAATTAATTTTGGGAAAATTTTTTTCAATCATAACATGAATTTGGTGATAATTTTCTAATGATGGGACTAAATTCACTCAAACACATTATAATTACCTAATTAGTTAATTAAATAATTAATTAATTAATAAAAAAAACTTTTTTCAATCATAACATGAATTTGGTGATAATTTTCTAATAACGGGACTAAATTCACTCAAACACATTATAATTACCTAATTAGTTAATTAATTAATTAATTAATGGAAAAAACTTTTTTTTTCTCAATCACAACTTGAATTTGGTGATAATTTTATGAAAATAGTACTAATTCCGCTCAAACACATCATAATTACCTAATTATTTAATTACTTAATCAATTAATTAATTTTTGGGGAAAAAATTTTTCAGTCATAACTTGAATTCGGTGATAATTTTATGAAAATGGGACTAATTTCACTCAAACTCAATATAATTACCTAATTAGTTAATTAATTAAATAATTAATTTAAAAAAAATGCAATCATAACTTGAATTTGGTGATAATTTTATGAAAATTAAATGAAAGATAATTAGTCATAATTACCTAATTACATCATTAATTACCTAATTAGTTAATGAAATTTAATCGGGATCAAATACCCAATACCCTAAAAAATCAAATAAGAAAAAGGATAAAAATCACCTAGGGATAAATAAATAAAAAATTAAAAGCCTCTAGCCTGGGAGCCTCCGTCACGACCACCTCAATAGCCTACTTTCCTACGGAAATCCGCTAAAAATGTATCCTTTCATTCTTATAAATTGCTGTTGCTGACAAAACTGTTGTGTAAATTTTGTGGCAAATTTTGTCAGCTTTAATTTTATCTTAGTGGTCATGTCGCTGGGATAAATAGTTTTTTAGATACAGGCGAAAAATTAAATATTTTGACCTTTAACCTACCCTCATCATAGGGTTGGGTGTAGGGGTGGTTACTTTTTATATGCTAACCACCACTCAAAATACATCTATGAAGTCTCTATCTCTATAATCCATCGCTGGACTATTTGATGAACTCGGACTCGTTAAGTCCGAGTAAATGGAGTTGTTTAAAAAAAATTAAATTAAAAACTTTTGTTTTAAGCTTCTTTAGTTTGATGAAGAGTTATTTAAGGGAAGGGTTTGACGGTTATCTCAACCCAGATTAGACGTCTCGTTGATTAATTCGCAACACTAATTACACCTCCCTGGTATTAGTCCCTTTGTCTTGATTAACGTATCAGACTTATAAATCAAAAAACCCTTAATTAAAACGATAAAAACAACAATTTCGACATCTTCTCGTCAAATCTGAAGCACTCAGCTGCTTCATTTTGTGAAACAATCCTGATTAGATTTAGACTTGGCGGAAAATTTTAGATTTTTTTTTTCTTTCTATGAATATGCAATGGAAGAAAATCCTTTGATATATTCATGAGTTGAAACCAGAAGGGTTAGAAAACGGTCGGAGTTTTCTCTTTTCGAAAACCTTTTCCTCCTTCTCCCCTCTTCTTGTTTATAACCGGAGGAAATTCCCCAAAGGCCCCTCCCCCCCAGCCATTCCTAACCTGTGGAAATTCCTCAAAACTTTGAAAAACTAATAACATAAAATATCCGTTGTGTCGAAAGAGAGTTTAATTTGTTCGACTCAATTATTTTGACGAGAAAAATAGACAAATAGGAGAAAAAAAATCCGCTAAAAGTGTGGAAGATATGGAGGATGCATACCACCTCCCATCACCTCCCTTACCCACCAGAACCCACCTCGCTTTACCTCCCACCAACTACCCCCACCTCCCCATTTTTTGTAAAATTCCTACAAGAAACGTTCAAATTTTTCAGACTTGGGCAACCATCAATTAAAATGGCCGGGACGATATTTTTTGTTTAATCCACGGATTTAAATTAGTTAGGAGCTTCGGTCGCCCCTTTCGGTTTTCCTCGTTCCCGATTTTGGGGTCTTTGCGGTCGCCTCCGCTTTGAAAGGGAGCAGATGCCGCAAATGCCCCTCCCGACCCCTCCACCACCATTTCACTTACCCGGACCTGGAATTTACGCAATGCTCTGTCTCGACATTGCACCTCAAAACAAAAATTGCGACGACCCTTTTTCCAAGCCATCCGAAATGATGACATTCTAAGCTCGATTTTGGACGTAATAATGTTTTTAAGATCAATAAGAGAAATTCTCTCTCGGTGATATGCTACGAGAACTCCCCTTCCCTTGGGAAATTCATCGAGTAATCAGCGGAAAACTCGAGCCAAACCAGATATCGCGCTAAAAAAAAATAAAAAAAACTTTTCGAATTTCTTTTTTTAAATAATAAAAAATGCGTCTGAGAATTTTACGTAAAGGCACTAAGTTACGGTTAGAGGAGGTAAGCGCACCTGCAACAGCTTTCAACCTAAATTTATATTTAGAGAGCTTCGCGATAAATAAGAGGAAGGTGGAGAAAAAGTCAAGGTGCGGGCCAACTTTATTGCTTTTTGGCGTTGGGAAAAAAAGAGAGAAAAAAAGAAATCTATTTTAGCCTTAGACGATCATATTTTGTGGGAAACTTCAGTATTATGGAGCTACTCTTTTTTCAAAATTGTCTAGAATCGGATTTGTTTAAACCTGATTTTGTCAGGTTGTCATACGATTTCAGTCATTTTTATCGTGGAATAAAACGTTTTATAGCCAGTGCCATTTATGGCCATTATTAACGTTCTTTTATCCTGGAATGAAGCGTATTCAGGGGCGGACTGGGACCTTAGGGTGTGGGTGGGTTTTCAGTTAAGGGGGCGCCGGGTTGCGCAGAAAATTGGCTCTTAGAAAAATATATTCAGCAGAAACAGAGTTTCCCAAACTTTTTCACAGTGCGCCCCCCTTTTAAACAAATTAAAACCTTTGCCCCCCTCCCCCCCTAAAGTTTTGAATGTTAACTTTGAGGTTTTTGAATGAAATTTAGGTTTTAAAATGTTGATTTTGTGGTTTTTGATAAAAGAAATTGCACTTAAAACGTTGATTTTGAGATTTTTTGACAAAAAAAATTTGCTCTTATAACCATGATTAGGAGGTTTTTGACAAAAAATTGCCAATTTAAAGTTGATTTTGAGGTTTTTTTACGAAAATTAGGCTTCATGAATGTTGATTTCGAGGTTTTTTGACCAAAATTAGGCTTTTTAAATATTGATTTTGAGGTTTTTGTACGAAAATTAGGCTTCATAAATGTTGATTTCGAGGTTTTTGACCAAAATTAGGCTTTTTTTAAATATCTTATGACTACCTTAAACACCTTCATAAGTGTTAATTTTGAGGTTTTTTTATTTTATTTTTTGACAAAAATTAGGTTTTACAAATGTTGATTTTGAGGCTTTTGACGAAAATTTGGCTTTTAGCGGATTTCCGGAGGAAAGCAGGCTATTGGGGCAGGCCTCGCGGCGGCTTTCGGCTTAGAGGCTTTTTAAATGTTGATTTTAAGATTTTTGTACGAAAATTAGGCTTCATAAATGTTGATTTCGAGGGTTTTTTTAAACCCAAATTTTACAATTAATGTTGATTTTGAGGTTTTTTGACGAAAATTAGGCTTCACACATGTTGATTTCGAGGTTTTTTTTTGTGACGAAAATTAGGCTTTAAAAATGTTGATTTTAAGGTTTTTGACGAAAATTTAGCTTGTTGATTTCGAGGTTTTTTGACCAAAATTAGGCTTTTTAAATGTTGATTTTGAGGTTTTTTGACCAAAATTAGGCTTTTTAAATGTTGATTTTGAGGTTTTTTGACGAAAATTAGGCATCATAAATGTTGATTTTGAGGGTTTTTTTTGACGGAAATTAGGCTTTACAAACGTTGAATTGAGGTTTTTCACGAATTTTTGGGGATATTTGCACACAAAAAAAAATCTTGAGCTTTCCCACACCCCCCCTGGGGACAGCTGCCCCCCAGTTTGGGAGCCACTGAGCAAAAATAATGCTAAAAAAAATGATCCGGGGGGGGGGGCTCTATGTATTCTGGGGGGGGGGGCTGGTGGGTTCTGTCCAGTCTGGACAGATGGATCAGTCTGGACAGAACCCACCAGCGCCCCCCCCCCGGGCCAGTCCGCCCCTGCGCGTATTATTTCCATTATATCGTAGAGTGCCACGTTTACATGAAGGCTAGTTCGAGTCATCATTTTTTGTTTCCGCGATTTTAAGGGGAAATTGCGTTCGAGGGCTTTCCCTTCCACTCAAGTCGTTTCGTTATGCTGAGTGTGAAACATGGGTCGCTCCATAAGGCCGAGATTGATTATTCAGGAGGTGGGAACCTGAAGGGAATTTTGAATTCGAAGGTTTGAGAAGGGCTCCTTTGGGTATTTCCAAGAAAAGGGTCGTTCCACTTGAAAACGTGATGGGGCGCAAAAGGCGAGTCGTATCAAAGTGAATCGAGCTGTTTTTCATCCGTTTCCCTTCGGGACACTAAAGCTGTTTGTATCGTGGGAGGAATGATTTATGTCCTCTCGCCCTTTTTTGACACCGGACCTTCCCCCACCCTTCCCCCACCCCCACCCTTCCCCCACCCCCACCCTTACCCCCACCCCCACACTATGACAACTATCTCTCTATCATATCTACCCTCCGAACCCATCCGATTTACGAAAAGCCGTTCCGCCGCCGCTATTAATCACCGATGATAAACGTGAGGGGGTGGAAAAGGTTCGGGGCTCAAAGTCGGATTAGTGATCCATTTTTGAACGGATTCGGGTAAATGGGATGAGAAATGATTTATCACTTATTGATCCAACTTATTTTTAATAATAAAATATTTTTAAATGTTCAATCTGTTCTTGAGAGCAACGCGAATTAAAAATTCCATTTTATAAAGAATATTTTGACATTTTATCACTTTTGAGAGGGAACTTGCTGTCCGGATGGACCAAAATGGAAGAAAATCATTTTTTCTTATTTTAAAGGTAAAGGGGTTAAAAACTGTGATGGAAATCGTATATGACTTTCCCTTCGGGATTATTAAAGGGAATGGAAAAGTGAGTTTTCCCTCTGAAGAGAGATAAGATGTAGAAGGGTCCGTGTTGACAATGGAAAGTAAATATTGGTCTAGCCATCAACTGACGTCCAAAACCCTCCCATCATCCTTTCGCCACTCTTCTTTTATAACAAGCTTTGAACTCGAAAACTACTTTTTTTACTCTCCCCAACGCTTTCGTTTTTAGAAAGAAAATCCCTTTCAAGAATCATTTTCAGAAAATAACGTTAGAGACGAAAAATGACGTTTATGACGTAAGAAAGTGTTTATAACCTAACCAAAAGGGCCGGTGGTTATTAAAGAGGATTTTGTCAAAAATTGGGTTCCCTACTGACCTCTCCACTCCAAAATATTCTCCTTCCCTGAATACTCTCACGTCCAGTCACCACCCCCACTCATAATAACCTCCTCGACACTCCCACCATCCTTCTCCCCACCTCTCTGCGCCTCCCATCACCTTCCACCACCACCCATCACCTCACATTACCTCCCTACCATCTTCCCCTGCCTCTCTCTACTTTTTTTCTTCAAATTGTACATTTAATTTCAGGCTTCATTTACAATAAATTAAATTCACTTTTTCTCTTCGAATAGCTTATCCTTTTTCTCCGTAAATTCCCTCCGAAAGGGTTTACTTTGAAAGAAAAACGTGAAAAGGGTTTAAAAGGAGTGACCGCAGCTGTTTCTAAATTGAAGGGTCGGGGAAAAGAAAGAAATTCGAGAGTTTTCACGTTGGAAAATGTGATTGGAGTCTTTCTCGACGCTTTCGCTTTTTCGCCCAATCCGTGCCCTCTTTCAAACTCGAAAGGCAATCAACCCCCAAACGTTCAGCTTTGATTGCTTCCACCCTTGATTATCCGACCAATCAACCCGTTTTATACAAAAAGACGCCATTTTGTTGTATTTCCACTTAAAAAAAAGCTCGAAACATTATAAGCGAGAAACTAGAAACTTCATAGATTGATCCAACTTGTACAATATAACTTGAGCTCTGAACGCCCTCGGGGTATCCCAAGGGTGAAATACTGTCTTAGGGAACCATCATAAAACTACCACCCTTCCCTTCACCCTCGTCCTTCAAATTCGCCAAGTTTTACCCTCAAAACACCCTTCTTATCCATTACGATCCTTGTATCGCTCCTAAGATATCAAACACATCAAGATACTCAAGTTACTGTCTAGACTGAACCCTACTATACGATCCTGATGTGCCAGAAAAGAAAATGTTTTTCCACCATTTTTTTTAAAACTTTGTCCCATTTCTCGGTTTCTTTTATTCTATAATTTCTAAACAATTAATTTTAAAGCTTCCATTTATCGTTAAGAAACACAACTATCATCGTTTAGCGGGATTTTTTACCTGACGATTTTACCTGAGGAAGCCGAAACCGGTCGTGGAATATTTTTTTTTCATTCTCTCCCTCATTTAAATTCGAAAAAAACTTTTCATGGTTCATTGGCACTTCGTTCTTCGAAGAATTCGGCCTTCCTTCGTTTAGCGATCCATTTTGACGCCTTTTGTTCGTTTAGCGACCCATTTTGCATTATTTCATCATTTAGTGACATAAATTAAGGGCTTTCCTTCGTTTAGCGATCAATTTTGAATTCTTGTGTTCGTTTAGCGACCCTTTTTACATTATCTTTATCATTTAGTGACACAAATTAAGGGTTTTCCTTTGTTTGGCGATCATTTTTGACGTCTTTTGTTCGGTTAGCGACCCAGTTTACATTATTTTTTTTTAATCATTTAGTGACACATTTTAAAGGATTTCCTTCATTCAGCGACCATTTTACATGATTTTAATCATTTAATGGCACAATTTAAAGGTTTTCATTCGTTTAGCGATAATTTTCCACGTCTTTTGTTCGTTTAGCGACCCATTTTACATTATTTTTATCATTTAGTGACACATCTTAAAGGTTTTCCTTCGTTTAGCGATCATTTTTGACGTATTTTGTTCGTTTAGCCACCCATTTTACATTATTTTTATCATTTAGTGACACAATTTAAAGGTTTTCCTTCGTTTAGCGATCATTTTTGACGCCTTTTGTTCGTTTAGCGACTCATTTTACATTATTTTTCATCATTTAGGGACACAAATTAAGCGTTCAGAGACACATTGTCGTTTTTTTTTACTTCGTTGAGCGACACTGTTTTGAGTCTTCTTTTTTTAGCGACCTTTTTGTGAATTTTCGTGTCCTTGTTATTCTCGGTCAAAGAGGATCTTTTCGTTTTTTATTAATCTTATAGAAATAAAAAGGAAAATTCGGAAAAATGCGGTTTTCTGAGAGGGCTATAAATTTTATTAGTTAATCAAAAATATGACGGTGGGGGTTTTACGGTTCAATTATAAATGGCTGAAAATTTCCCGTCGTATACTTAATACTATAGGTTATAAAAGCCATCAGGGCGATAATATAGAAAGGGGGCCCCGAAAATTCCCCTCCCGCTTTCCCGAAACCCTCTTTTCTCAAGTAATGATCGGTTTAATCACAGGCCGTAAACCGACGTTCATTACCCGATATAGCAACAATTTTTACGAGGATACTAAAGCCCCTCCGTTTTATTTTCAACGCTTCCTCAAAAATCCACCATCACCCCTACGCAATATTTGGCTTAAGAAATCAATTAAAAATTATTTTCCGTTATTATTTATCTCAAACATTATCCAGCGAAAATAGCCAACAAAGTGTCGCTAAACGAAGGAAAACCTCACAATGTTTCACGCTTAAAAAAGGTCACTAAACGATTTAAAAAAAAAAAAAAAGAAAAAAGACTCTAAAAAGTGTAGCTTAACGAAGGAAGACACTAGAATGTGTCGCTAAAAGCTAAATACGTGATAAAAATGGTCGCTAAACGACAAAAAAGTCACATAACGATGAAAAGACGACAAACTGGGTCGCTAAACGATAAAGGACCGCAAAAAGGGGCGCTAAATGAAGAAAGTCAATAGTATTGTATTGTAGTATTGTATAGTATTTTGTATTGTAGTATTGTATAGTATTTAGCATTTAGTGTCACATTGTATTACAATGTGATGCGATAAAAAGTGTCGCTAAACGAAGAAAGACACTACACAGTGTCACTAAACGCCAAATACGTGACAAAAATGGTCGCTAAACGATTTAAAAAAAGTCACGTAACAATGAAAAGACGACAAACCATGTCGCTAAACCATAAAGGGTTGCAAAATGGGTCGCTAAACAAAGTAGGACACTACAATGCGTCACAAAACGCTAACTGCTCTATTAAAAGCATCGCTAAATGAACCCAAAAGTCAAAAAGTGTCGCTAAAACCATAAAGGTAGCAAATAGCTTGCCAAAAAATAAAAAACTCTAAAAAGTGTCACATAGCGATGAAAAAAATCTACCTAAAAAACTAGGTGTTACTAAACAACAAAAAAATGAGTTGTAAAAAGGGTCGCTATACCAATGCAATGCAAAGTATCGCTAAATGAACCCAAGAGGTCAAAAAGTGTCGCTAAAAATTTTCGGGTACAAAAAGGGACCCTTGAATAAATAATTTGTTGATGAACAGTAGCCAAAAATACGAAATGGGCTAAGCAATGAAGGAGTAAATTAGTCGCTAATAAATTTAAGAGGAGGAGATAAAAAAAAAGAAGCCCTTTTGTATTGTACCTCTTGTGTAAATTAACAAATAGTCGTTAAGGGTGGGAGGAACAAAAGCAATTAATCCCTGTCTGAGAGGAAAAGTTTCCTGTTGTAGTTTCGCCATCCCCCCCCAACCCTCCCCCACCCCCACCCCCACCACTCGCCATTTTCCCCCGTCTGCGGGCTCGCATGAATCCTTCCTACGGCAGAAACTGTCCTCCGGTCTCTCCCCCTATTAGTGGAAAACCCTAATTATCGCATTGTTTCACCGAGACCGATATATCACAAAAGATAGTCCCAGAACCGTTTTACAAACATTGTAAATCAACCCCCGTTTCCAAGCGTCCCACTTGTATTTCAAGAGGTCGAAAAACATTCAAAACATGGACAAAAACAAAATTTGTATGTGTATAATCTCTGTTTTTCCACTTTTTTTGGATTTAAGTTGATTTTATATGCAGATTTGTGTGGTTCAATAAAGGGGAGGGGCATGGAGAGGAGGTGATGGGAGAGTAGTGGAATGTTGAAGAGGGTGGGCTTTAAGGGAGTGGGAAGGTTAAGGGATGTGTGGGAGAGTAGTGGAGCTGATGAATGATTGGAGTGGAGGTGGTGGATGGTTGGGGACAAGGGCGGACTGGGACCTTAGGGTGTGGGTGGGTTATCAGTTAATGGGCGCCCTGATAAGGGGGGAGGGGACAAACAATTTTAACAGAAAATTGGCTTTTAGAAAAATATATTAGGGAAAACAGAGGTTCCCAAACTTTTTCACAGTGCGCCCCCCTTTTGAACAAATTAAAACCTTTGCAGCCCACCCCACCTAAAGTTTTGAATGTTAACTTTATGGTTTTTGGATGAAATTTTGGTTTTAAAATGTTGATTTTGAGGTTTTTGACTAAAGAAATTGCACTTAAAACGTTGATTTTGAGATTTTATGACAAAAATATTTGCTCTTGTAATCATGATTATGAGGTTTTTGACAAAAAATTGTCAATTTAAAGTTGATTTTTAGGTTTTTTGACGAAAATTAGGCAATTATAAATGTTGATTTCGAGGTTTTTGACGAAAATTTGGCTTTTTAAATGTTGATTTTGAGGTTTTTGGACGAAAACTAGGCTTTTTAAATGTTGATTTTGCATAAAAGAAACTGACCTTCTCACACTCCAACGGTGGCGATTTGCATCTGCCGGGCCACCAGCCGGGCGCTCTCTTCTGATGGGCCCGATACAACCACCTCAAAATGCGGAACACGATCATCGCAATCATCAGAAGAAGAATCAACAGGACTAACCTGACGAGCTTTTCCTCTTCAACTCCTGGATGAACATCGCTGGAGTTCGAACCGACCCCGGCAGCCTGGATCACTATTTCTTCCGTCTTGCTTTGGCGGGTACCCATCGTAGAATATCCGATTTTTATTAGAAGGATCCGGTGTGCGGATTTAATTGGGCCCATCATAGAAAAAAGAGTGCTGTGTTTACGTATAATTGCATTGTTCCATTTCCCCCATTAGCCGCTTTGAAATTTCTGAAATATGTATAATATCTAGTTAAAAGTGCAGTGTTCAACTAAAATCATAGTTAAGCTTGAACTCCCCCCCCTCGCCCTGGGTTAAGGCGCGAAAAACTTATGGCCTCTGGGCCTTTGTTTATTGTTTCAGTGACTTTTAATTTTTTTTTATGCATGTGTCAGCTGTTGACACTGGTACATGCATATTTTTTTTGTTTTCCGTTGCTTGAAACAATAAAATTGTAACAACTTGTAAAAGTTAATACAAATAAAAATATGTTGATTTTGAGGTTTTTTGACCAAATTTAGGCTTTTTAAAGGTTGATTTTGAGGTTTTTAGACGGAAATTAGGCTTCATAAATGTTGATTTCGAGGTTTTTGGACCAAAATTAAGCTTTAAAAATGTTGATTTCGAGGTTTTTGACGAAAATTTGGCTTTATGAATGTTGGTTTTGAGTTTTTTGGACGAAAATTAGGCATCTTAAATGTTGATTTTGAGGTTTTTGGACGTTGACCAAAAGTAGGCTTTTTAAATGTTGATTTTGACAAAAATTAGGCTTTTTAAATGTTGATTTCGAGGTTTTCGGACCAAAATTAGGCTTCATAAATGTTGATTTTGAGGTTGTTTGACCAAAATAAGGCTTTAAAAATGTTGATTTTGAGGTTTTTGACAAATTTTTGGGGATATTTTCACCAAAAAAAAAAATCTTGAGCCACACCCCCCTGGGGACAGCGTACGCCCCCAAGTTTGGGAGCCACTGAGCAAAAATAACGCTAAAATGACCCGGGGGGCGCCGCGCCGCCTCTACGTATTCACGGGGCCCGGGCCAGTCCGCCCCTGCTTGACACTACCATCCTCATTTTGAGAAGGTTCAAGTTTCAGGGGGTTCCTCGATTATGGGATGGGGGTCAATTATTTATATTTATTTAATAAAAAATCACATTTTAGGATATTTTGAAAGATTTGTTAAAAACTTAACTGTGGAATTTTCTAAGAGGTAAGTCGCTCGGCAAGTTGTTGGGTTCGAAAAGTCCCTCGGAAAAGATCCAGCCGGGAAAATCCGATTAAAGTCCTCTCCGGACGCGGAGTTTCTCGAATCGAATAAACTCCCCCTCCCCCAGCATCCACCACCAAAAAACGAGGTGGAAGGGGGGGGGGGCGAGGAATTTGCATTTATATTGTAAATTAGTATCTTTGATAAGCAAACTTTGTGTGTACTCCTCTCTCCCACCTCAGGGCAAACGTTTGCCCTTGAAATTGACACAACCAATTTTCCTCATCGTGCAAAAAACAAAATTAAAAACGAAAAAATAGCGAAAAAAAATTAACAAAGTGATTTACATAAAAGGGAGAGAAGAAAAATAGAGTTTCTAAGGGCCCCAGAGGGCTTGTTATTATTCTGAAGGGCCCTAATTGGCACCGGGGCCTACTCCGATTCAAGTGTCGCCCTCCGGCTCTTCTATAATGATGAGCCTTACTTGTTACTCACCCGGTTTAACAATAAATTTCGAAATTTCATGAAAAATCTCGCAAAAAACAAAACTCAAGATTTGTCGATTTCGGAAGGTAGAATCTTCGAGATTGTAAACTTTGTAGAATTGTTTTTCTGAACATTTTTATTGGACGATTATAAGAAAAATGTGAAAGATGATCGTCAATCATATCGAAAGATAAATCATCGCTTGTTTTCTGGGGGGTTTGCAAAGGTTGAAGGTTTCCAATTAATCATAACGACGGAAACTCAAAACCGACAAGGAAAACGAAAATAAATCTAAATTTTATCCTAACGTCTTTTTCATGCGGTTTCCGATTTCCAGACAAAAAAGCCCTCAAATGCGGGTTAAATGTTAATGGAAATTCGGTTTTGAGAACGAAAAATTTTTATTTTTTGATTTCTCGAAAATTCTCGACGATTCTGAAGTCGGTTTTGGGGTACAAAATTTTATCTCATCCAAGGCTTCTTCACATTTTAGACTCAAAAATTTTTATTTTTTGATTTCTCCAAAATGTGCTTTTTCACGATTTTTAGAATGAAAAACACTATTCTGAAGTCGGTTTTGAGATACAAAAAAATTTTTTTTTACCTCATCCAAGCTTCTTCACTTTTTTGACCCAAAAATTATCTTTTTTTTTTAAATTGTTTTTGACGATTTTCAGGGTGAAAAACATGCATCTGAAGTCGGTTTAAATATTTTGTGCATATTATTTTAGAATGACGTATGAAAATTTTGAATTTTTGATCCTCACATTTTGATTGACTTGTGTAAAATTAGTAAATCATAATTTGGCTGTCGGATGATTTAGTAAAAGGGGCGTGTTATGCTAAACCCGCAATTCCCGAGGGTTTTACGGGCTCTTCATAGATTCAGGGGCAAGAGCCTGTACATGAGGAACGGGATTAACCATTCAAAATTCGCCTTGTTCTTTAAATTATTCCCAACGTTGAATTGTTTAAATTATATTGGAAGCGCTTGGAAATTTTGAGGCACTATTTCATTTTTCGTTCCCTTATTTCTTCTTCTCGTTATGAAATATGGTCGGACCGGTGGACCGCAAGGGTTCATCCGTTCCAGTTGGCCCGAAGCCCTCGCGAATAACTCATCCTTTAACCGAAATGGCGACGGAAGGACAGGAACTCACTATTTAAAAAGAAACCCCCGATCCTCTCGTTTATCTTGTCCGAAAACAGGTAGAAAAACCCCCGACGACCATTATTATTCATTTTACATGAACCACGTTGGAGGAGGGTGGGGGAGGTGATGGGAGGTGAATGGTAAGGAAGGTGATCTTACATCGAAGGACCTCGTCGGTGCTTAGTATTCAGGGGCGGACTGGGACCTTAGGGTGTGGGTGGGTTTTCAGTTAAGGGATTTGCCCGGATGGGGGAGGGCAAAAAATTTTAACAGAAAATTGGCTTTTAGAAAAAAATATGAGGCAAAAACAGAGGTTCCCAAACTTTTTCACAGTGCGCCCCCCTTTTAAACTAATTAAAACCTTTGCCCCCCCCCCACAAAGTTTTGTATGTTTTTGAGGTTTTTGGATGTAATTTTGGTTTTAAAATGTTGATTTTGAGGTTTTTGACAAAAGGAATTGCACTTAAACGTTGATTTTGAGATTTTTCGAAAACAATATTTGCTATTACAATCACGATTTTGAAGTTTTTGACAAAAAATTGTCAATTTAAAGTCGATTTTGAGGTTTTTTGACCAAAATTAGGCATCATAAATGTTGATTTCGAGGTTTTTTTTGACCAAAATTAGGCTTTAAAAGTGTTGATTTTGAGGTTTTTGACGAAAATTTGGTTTTTTAAATGTTGATGTAGAGGTTTTTTGACGAAAATTAGGCAATTATAAATGTTAATTTCGAGGTTTTTGACGAAAATTTGGCTTTATGAACGTTGATTTTGAGGTTTTTGGACAAAAATTAGGCATCTTAAATGTTGATTTTGAGGGGTTTTTTTGTTTTTGTTTTTTGACGAAAATTTAGCTTTTAGAATGTTGATTTTGAGGTTTTTTGACGAAAATTAGGCAATCATAAATGTTGATTTCGAGGTTTTTGACGAAAATTTGGCTTTATGAACGTTGATTTTGAGGTTTTTGGACAAAAATTAGGCATCTTAAATGTTGATTTTGAGGGGTTTTTTTGTTTTTGTTTTTTGACGAAAATTTAGCTTTTATAATGTTGATTTTCAGGTTTTTTGACGAAAATTAGGAATCATAAATGTTAATTTCGAGGCTTTTTTGACCAAAATTGGGTCCACCCGCCCCCTCCGGGCCAGTCCGCCCCTGTTAGTATTTCATGTTTGTGGAGAGGTAGATCCTAATTTTTAAGAAAGTTCGAGTTATGAAGTTCCTCCTCCATACCACATTTTGGTTTTTTTATTCAAATCCTCAAATATAGAAACGGTTATTCAATCATTCGTATTTTGATCAAAGGTTGGATGAAAAAAGAAAGGGGATGGTGAAGGATTGGAGTAGAAAGGAGTAAAAGTTAACGATTTCCATCTCGATTCAAGCTAGTAAACCGACTGACAAAAGGGACCGGATCCAGATTTAATGTAACTGAATTACACTGAGTCGCCGTTCAAAAGGGAAAAGAGAAGGAAATCAAAAGGGTAACTTAAAGGGAAAAGCCCTTTTCAATAAGAAAGATAGTAAATATTCCTTTTTAATTTTTAAAACGTCCAAATGGCCGAAAAAGACGGAGGGAAAA
>JAGWEN010001464.1:0-27176 GCA_018703685.1 Orius laevigatus | reverse complement strand
ATCGTTATGAGTTAAAAGTTTCCATGTTTTACAGTCCACTTTTCAAATTTGATCTTTTGACACTGAACCAAAAATGTGACGTAACCTATCTCATTTGGAACGTGACGAAATGTCAATTCTCGAAAAATGGTTAATTTATTTTTTATGTTTGGGAAAAAATTCGAATTTTTTTCCCTCTCATATTTCAATTGAAAATAGGCAATAAAAAAAAATTGGTTCATTTTATTTAAACAAAGCCTATGCACTTTGTATTGGCAAAATTGCACTCAAAAAATTAAATTCCTATGAAGCTTTTCATAAACTTGCTTTCTATGAACATTTCCAGGATATGTTTGTACCCACTTGCTTATTGTGATGGTATTTTAATTCAATTATTCTGATTGAATGAACTTGGATCCAATAAATAAGTTAAACTTACAAAATTGTTACTGGTCTTTTGACCTTTCGACCCCGACACATTACAAGTATGGCAGTAATTCAATATAGAGGTTACACATACTTTCAAAATTGTAAAATTTTGTTGTACGAGAGGGGCAAATCTCTGAGTCGCCCCAAGCATTCTCACATAGTGCGACCTTTCCCTGGCAATTAATTTACATCAAGTTGACAAACAAGCATTTTGGATGATTGCTTCCCAAATCCACTGAGTCAGAAAGTCAAAGGATCGATTATATTAGTCAATCAGTCAATCAATTGAATTTATTGATGGAAGCTGAAAGCTTTGTAGCGCTCATTTCAAATAGAATACATTCTTGTTTGGAAAAGTTCATTTTTTATGCTCAATTCTATGAATTTCCCTCATTTATGGGGTAGTTTAAAAGTGGTCCCATATTAACTTTCTCAAAGAGAAGTTATTGTATTATCGTCGGATTCGGGTTTTTGGGGAAGGGTCTTCCAGACACCCTAGGGTCAAACTGACTTTTGATCTTTGCCGGACATGACTTTGTCTGTGGTGCCGGCCGTCCGTCCGTCGCCTTTTTTTCTCGGAACACTTCACGGCCACAATTTTCATCCGATTTTCACGAAATTTTCACACAATCTTCCTTTCGTGGTTATCTTGAAAGTGACGAGAGCGATTTTTGAAATTCGACAAAATGGCGGAGATATGTCTGTCTAAAGTTTGCAAAAATGTGCTACGGGCTTTCTACCGGTCCGATCTTCACCAAATTTTAACCAAATAATCTTCACGTGATCCCAATTAAATTTCATTAACTAATTAGGTAATTAATTATGTAATTAGGTAATTATGACTAATTAACTTAATTTTCCCATTTTCATAAAATTATCGCCAAATTCAGTTATGATTGAAAAAAAAATCAAAAATTAATTAATTAACTAATTAGGTAATTATATTGAGTTTGTGTGAAATTATTCCCATTTTCATAAAATTATCACCAAATTCAAGTTATGATTGAAAAAAAATCAAAAATTAATTAATTAATTAATTAACTAATTAGGTAATTATATTGAGTTTGAGTGAAATTATTCCCATTTTCATACAATTCAAGTTATGATTGAAAAAAAATTTTTTTTTCAAAAATTAATTAATAATTAATTAACTAATTAGGTAATTATATTGAGTTTGAGTGAAATTATTCCCATTTTCATAAAATTATCACCAAATTCAAGTTATGATTGAAAAATTTTTTTTCAAAAATTATTTTTATTTTGAGTAGAAGTATTTTTATTAAAAGAAAAAAACATTTCAGGCATAACGCCGCTGTTGATAACCTTCATTCCCATCTCCTGAAAAGTTCTTTCGGGAAGTCGTCTCGAATATTAAGCCTGGTGAATCAAAAAATTTGATGCGTCATAAAGTTTTGTTTAACAAGCATGTTCGATCGCCTTATCACGTATAGAGGGAAGTGATTGATTTCTCGTAAAACCCGATATGAGTGACTCTCACCCTTGGGCTAAATGTGCGTTCAGGGCCTTTCACGTCGAGATATAGCCTTCACCGAATACCATTCATGACCGGACTCGAATATGGATTCCTTACGAGGCTATAAATGGGATGCGATTCAATTTTAATAGCTCCCCCACCCTCGGCCATAAAGGCTTCGATGCTAATGATACTTTTTCTCAACCATTATATACTTATAGTATATATATGTGGAATCAGGTAAACGACTATCACAGAGTCAGGAGCAGCTATCGCTACTATCTAACTCATTGATTCACCCTGAGAGCAGAGAGAGAAGGACTGGGGGACTAGGGTGCCCGCTCCGATACGGACAGTCTTCTTTCTGCTCTCTCGAGGGACACTTGGCCTTGTAAAGCCAGAGAGCCTAGGGTGTCTCACGTAGCGAATCGCGTGTGCCTTATTCTGAGATGGTTCATAGTTTGATGTTTATCATTAATTATCGTGTGTTCGAAAAGGGGGAGATACCCCTCCAATATATATATATAGTAGTAGGGCCTATGTCAAAGTTGTTGAAACGACAGATGCATAAAATTGGAGGAATTTCATCTAGGATGATGCCTCCCAGTGCAGATGACGCCTTTTGTTACACACTTCACGTCTCGTAAAGATTGTTTTGTTGGGATTGCAACTTCTAAGGGTCATCAGGGTTTTTCCTTGGCAAACTTTACCGCTTCCCGTCACGATTTTTCTTCTTTTGACCCTCCGATTTAAAATGTCCTCGATTTCAGTTATTGCGAACATTCTAAAATAAATTGAATTATCTTCAAAAAAAGCGCATAGCCCAAGTTTGAAATTGAATAATCTCCAAACTTTTCTTTTTTTCATTCCCAGTTTTAAATCAGATGACACGTGTCAACTCTTGACTTCCAGAAACTTAAAAGCGTTTTTAACAATTGAATAGAATACCTCAAGTTGAAGGACTTTCAGGCGTGAATTTTACCAAATAATGAATGAAAAGTTGAAGAGATTTGAAAATTGGCGCCAAACGGTTGAGAAAACGAAAGCTGTCGATTGTCTTCCCGAAATGTTAACCATTCATCAGTTCTCGGTGGTGTAATAGATAGCACGTTGGAGTACCAATTCGAAGACGCGGGTTCGATTCCCGTCCGGGAGCCAATTTTTGAATCTTATTTAACTTTTCCTGATTTATTTTCCCAATTTATTACGAACTTAAAAGCGTTTTCACTTAATTGCTATAAGTTTGATTTTTACTTTCATGGAGGAACGTGGCTCTACAGACCTCTCCACAGGCACCAAACATGGAAATCCCAAATTATTTTTAAAATTAAAAACGTTTTCGGAGGGCATTTCTTGTTAAAAATTCAGAAGGGGGCGAAAGGGTGTTCCGACAGTAGGTAAATGTACTTTATAAATTTTGATAAAATTTATAAAGCAGCTGAGGCCTAATTTTCATAAACATTACATAAAATGCATTTTTTATTGAATCTTGATAAGGCAAGTTAATTAAATTGTAATGCAATTATTTTTCCCTTACCCCTAATCTTTATATGCACATTTCGGACGACTATAACCTTTTTTCCACCTTGTTGTTCTACCAGATTACTCCTCCCCTAGATAGCGCTAATATCTCCTCTTTTGATGAAATCGTTACCGCAAGAATTATTCAATATGCAGTTGCTGGTCCATATTGATTCGGAAGTATCGCCATCCCACTCGTTTTTTAGGGTTCATTCTCCTCTGTAGTGATTTAAGCGGAGAATAAAAAGAGGGGGTTCGAACAGCACAAACTGTGACCTGGAGCTTTCGATCCTACATCAAATTTCCATCCAATGTCCCACGTAAGCAAATATCCTATTGGAATCAGTGAATATCCCATGGGAGACGAGGAGAGCAACACGCTCGATACTTTCTTCCCTGACTCTAATATATTGCTTTCTTCCCCGGATCGATAACAGGAGATTTAATTCAGATCGAGAAAAAAACACTTTTTTGTTGAGAACTCGTAAATAATAAGGGGGGATAAAAGTGTGTCTGGTATACTAACTCCTACCACGGACCCCATCCTTATCGAACTTATAAAATAATGTTATCTTTCACTTCTGATTTCATAAAGTCGCGATTTTAATCTGTCTAAAAAGTGTCTTTTCTTGTCGAAATCTGTCTAAAAAGTGTCTTTTTTTAAAAAAAAGGGTCGAAATCTTTCTGAAAAGTGTCTTTTCTTGTCGAAAAAAGGTCGAAATCTGTTTAAAAAGTGTCTTTTCTTGTCGAAATCTGTCTAAAAAGTGTCTTTTCTTGTGAAAAAGGGTCGAAATCTGTCTAAAAAGTGTCTTTTCTTGTCGAAAAAAGGTCGAAATCTGTCTAAAAAGTGTCTTTTCTTGTCGAAAAAAGGTCGAAATCTGTTTAAAAAGTGTCTTTTCTTGTCGAAATCTGTCTAAAAAGTGTCTTTTTTTGTCGAAAAAGGGTCGAAATCTTTCAAAAAGTGTCTTTTCTTGTCGAAATCTGTCTAAAAGTGTCTTTTCTTGTCGAAAAAAGGTCGAAATCTGTCTAAAAAGTTGTCTTTCTTGTCGAAAAAAAGGTCGAAATCTTCTAAAAAGTGTCTTTTCTTGTCAAAAAAAGGTCGAAATACGTCTAAAAAGTGTCTTTTCTTGTGGAAAAAGGTCGAAATCTGTCTAAAAGGTCTCTTTTTAGTCAAAAAGGGTCAAAAATCTGTCTAAAAACAGTCTCTTTTTGTCCAAAAGGGTCGAAACCTCGCAGGAAAGGGTCGTTTTTGTCGAAAAAGGTTCAAAATCATTCAAAAAAGGGTCTTTTCTTGTCTTAAAAGTGTCTTTTTTTTTCAAAAAGCGTCAAAATCTGGATATACAGGGTCGTCCTTGTCGAAAAAGGTTCAAAATCTGTGTGTAGTTATTAAACTTTCTTAATGAGGTCTCGTTTTAAAAGTGCTTTTTTGACGGATTTTCCCCTTGTGAAATGGCGGAAGTGAATAAAGCTCATAAAAAGGAGGGATTGGTCGTATTTGTTGTTTCGCTCGTGCTGGTCGATCTGAGATGAAGTGCTTCTTTAAATTTGGACGTGCTCGGGTTGCAGGGAGCCGAGTCTTGGCTTTACCTTCTACGTTTAAACCCTGAGCCATGACCCCGCCTTCTTATTTCCACTCGATCACTACGCCCCTCTTCCGGCCTCTAATGGTTTACTCGTGTAAAGAAAGGCCGACATTCCCTATAGAGCGTAACATATGATTTTGTTTTTCTCTCTTTACATTTTCATGTTTTCCGAGTTGTTTTCCCTCCCATAAAATCTTCTTTTCTATACCACCTTTTTGAAAGGTCGAACCGTACAATCCGTCACTTTTTATGGTGCATTCTAAAACAGTACTTTAAATAACATTAACGTGATGTATATGTACATAATACATCATATATATGTATAGTATATTGTATTATATATACATATATATAGTATATATATAGTATTATATATATGTATATATAGTATGTATAGTATATAGATCCCTTCAAGATCAAAGTAATAAAATGATTGAATGAAGTTATGAAAGAAATTTTTTTTATTTAATCGGTAGTTCCTTCATAGTTCTATGAAATGGGTACACTTCAGATAGCCGAGGATTTGCGTCGCATGTGGTTTATAATTAATGGAATTCTCTACAAATCCTGGGTAAGAAAATCCCACGATTAGAGTCAACAGCAAATATTGACATTTTACATTAATATAGAACAAACGTTAAGTTTATACTAGATAAACATCGGAACTATCAACTAATTGTTTAAACTTTGAGGTTTTGCAATTAACTATTTCGATATATTAGATTTATTTATTTTCAGGGTTAGGAAAGAGTGGAAGATTTTTTTTTAAATAAAGCTTCAACTAAGCTGAAACCATCAAGTTGAACCCTCATTATTAGCAGAGCCAGGGAGCCAAGCCAGTGAGCCAAGCCAGGGTGTCAAGCCAGCGAGCCAAGCCTGCGAGACAAGCCAACGAGTAAAGCCAGGAAGCCAAGCCAAAGAGCCAAGCCAGCGAGCTAAGCCAGGGTGCCGAGCCAGCGAGCCAAGCCAGCGAGCCAAGCCAGGGAGCAAAGCCAACGAGCAATGCCAGGGAGCAAAGCCAGGGAGCCAAGCCAAAGAGCCAAGCCAGGGAGCCAAGCCAACGAGCATAGCTAGGGGGCCAAGCCAGCGAGCTAAGCCAGGGTGCCAAGCCAAAGAGCCAAGCCAGCGAACCAAGCCAGCGAGCTAAGCCAGGGTGCCAAGCCTGCGAGCCAAGCCAACGAGCAAAGCCAGGGAGCCAAGCCAAGGTGCCAAGCCAAAGAGCCAAGCCAGGGAGCCAAGCCAGCGAGCTAAGCCAGGGTGCCAAGCCTGCAAGCCAAGCCAATGAGCAAAGCCAGGGAGCCAAGCCAACGAGCAAAGCCAGGGAGCCAAGCCAGAGAGCTAAGCCAGAGTGCCAAGCCAAAGATCCAAGCCTGCGAGCCATGCCAAAGAGCCAAGCCAGGTAGCCAAGCCAGGGTGCCAAGCCAACGATCAAAGCCAGGGATCCACGCCAACGAGCAAAGCCAGGGAGCCAAGCCAAAGAGCCAAGCCAGGTAGCCAAGCCAGGGTGCCAAGCCAACGATCAAAGCCAGGGATCCACGCCAACGAGCAAAGCCAGGGAGCCAAGTCAAAGAGCCGAGCCAGGGAGCCAAGCCAGCGAGCTAAGCCAGGGTGCCAAGCCAAAGAGCCAAGCCAGCGAGCTAAGCCAGGGAGCCAAGCCAATGAGTAAAGCCAGGGAGCCAAGCCAAAGAGCCAAGCCAACGAGCCTATCTAGGGGGCCAAGCCAGCGAGCCATGCCAGCGAGCCAAGCCAACGAGCCAAGCCATCAAGAAGGGTTAAAATTTTGCAGTTAAGATGAAAACATTTTAAATACCGAAACGCTAGAATAGACACATCTAAAACTCGTTATTGTTTAATCTAAAATGGTTGTAACTTCTTTTGTTTTCCGTTTCATCCTTTTGTTCGCCCAGATAAGAAACGAGAGCGAACAATTTTGCCTTCTCCTTTCTTTAATTACTTTGACCAAACGTAGTTTAATTAAAACGATAACTTTCAAAAGACATCTCAGATGCGGGCCCCTTGAAATTTTCAGTTTACACATATTAATATTTATCCTTCAGCTCCATACTTTTGTATGATGTACAGTTGAAACTTTATTCATAAAACTTTAGTGTTATTAGTCAGCATGCAAATGAATTTTTTTGTTGAAAGACAAGTTTTTTTTTTCTATATAAAAGTAAAAAATATGGCTAAAAAAAGTTGTAAACTAGAATGCAATATAACCCCCTCTCTTCATTTGCATAATACATTTCTTAGTTAAAGTAAAACTCATTCCATTAAAACCTTTAAAGTTTTAAAGATTAAAGCACGCCATAAAAAAAAGTGATATCTTTTATAAAATAAAAAAATGTTTAAATTTTGAGCAGATTTCCGGAGGAAAAGTTATTGAGGTTGGCCTCAAAGAGGTTTTCGGCTTAGAGGCTCATATTCGTGATAAGGAAACGAAAAATTTTAATATTTTATTCAACAAAGAAATTTTTTTAAATTATTATCTGGGAACCTTTTTCGGCTGAAATCGAGAAGGGAATAAATTGAGCTTATTCGAACGGCAAACAAGACTCTGATTGGCTCGTTTAAAATTGATTTGACCCGAAGTAAAAGAAAAAAAAAATTAACCTAAAATTAACCAGGTTTATTATTATTCGAAACATGGCGTTTAACAACAAAAAAATGTTCAAAATTTTGGTACATGGATGCAAAAGTTTGAGTTAAAAATTGAACAAGTAGTGCAGTCACGTAAAGGGAGGATCGAAGAGGATTCAGAGAGGCTTGTACAGTTATTGAGGTTTCTCTTGGTTCCCATTATTCAAAGACAGCTAAGTTCCCTTTCGTAATTAGTTTCCGGCTGCGGAATACAGATACATAAAAATAATCAAAAAATCGAAAGAAACCCCATGAATAAGTAGGTGGACAATGAAAGAAATAAAGTAACAAGTTGAGAAAAAGTATACTTCCCAAATGAAGAAAACTAGAACTTTTCAGGAGAAGTGATTGAAGTTATCAACAGCGATATGCCTGAAAATTTTTTCTTTTAATACAAATAAATACTTCCACTAAAAATAAAAATATGGGACCACTTGGAAAATGAGCGGAAATGTTTAAATAATACAATAAGGGCCCCTTAAACCGAGGCATTTTCTCCAATGTCCTGAAAAAAGTGTTGCTTTTTTTGAAAAATTTCACTTGAATTTTAGTTTTAGAATACATTAATATACGTCGCCATGTTTTAATTTTTTTTTTTTTTTTTTTTTTGAAAATCATAAATTTTGTGACATTTTGAACAATCCCCAGGATGAAAAGGGCTCTGAAATTTTCGAAGCCCTCCTCCCTTCAACTCCCAGCCATTCTGCATATTAGAGTGAGTCGACTCATGAGCCAAAAACTTGTATAAACAATGAGGCCTGATAATGAACTGAAATAATTGTAGCGTTAACAATGAAATAGTTGTTAAGGGCAGAAGAATAATAAATAATCCCGCAGGGAGCGCTCAAAACGAGCCTCGGAAATGATGCTGTCACGTTGCCACTTTTCAAGCACTTTACGACGGAATTTTTTCCACAAAAATTAAATTTTCCAGAAAAAAAATTAGCAAAACTAATACTAAAGACGTCAATATCTTCAACCACAATTACGCTTGTTCGACCTACGCCTTCAATTATGGTCAAGCTCACGCTAATTCAGTACACGCAATGGCGGTCTATGAATATTTTGTCCTAACCTCATGAAATAGTTATTCTTTTCTAGATTACTAGTTCGAATGTAATTATTTCCTAAGTTAAGTTATTAATCCGACACTCAAATGTGACAGTTTAAGGCCTAATTGATATCCGGCAAACGCTATTGATAAGGATAACTCCTTGAAAGGGTCCGAGTTTGGTTATAAGGGATGAAGGATGCTCCCCAAAGGACTCTATTTTATAATTAATCACTCTAACCCTCTCCGCGAACACATATAACCAATCAATTAGGAATAATCGTTACTTTGGCGAACTTTAATAATCCTAATATACAAAAAACTACCATAAATATGAGGGAAAGGATGTTTTTTTAACTATGTTAGATTTTCTGCTTAAATTTTGACCTGACGAAAAAAAGTACCTAAGTAAACCCCCCTTGGATTTCAACAAGGAATCGATTGGGATAGATAAATTTTAGATAAGACATACAGGGTGCTCCAGAACGACCCTAACTTCGTTATTTTATATAAAAACCTATGTTTTGACGCTTGAAATCAATTTTACATCTTATTTCCAGTACATTTTACTTAAAACACTTTTTTGATAGGACCAACCGTTCTACAGTAAAGTGCCATTTAACAGCGATTCGTGGTCCTATCATAAAAACAGTTTAAGTAAAATTTACTGGAAATCAAGCGTAGAATCGATTTCGATCGTCAAAACATTTGCAATACAAATAACGAAGTTAGGGTTGAGCACCCTGTATGTCGAATCCAAAAGTTAGTGATCTTAAACGATTCTTTGTTCAAATCCAAGGGGGGTTTACTTGGTTAGTTTTTTTGGGAGGTCAAAATTTAAGCGGATAATGACTAATCTAGCAGGCACTTCTTGTATATTCGTTGTAGGCAAGAGAGGACCTTTTATGATCCCCCCCAAAAAATACTTTTTTTTAGGGAAAGTCGGTTCATAGTTATTCAGAAATTCTGAGCGACTGAGGAAATGAAAAAGTTATAGAGGGGTCGGAGGAGTGAAGAGGGAGGGACCTTCCGTCTGCGTGTTTTTATTTCTCGTTTTATTTATATATGCAGTGTGCGTGGTTGCGTGCCGGACAGAAGTTTGGTATTGAAGTAAATTTGTTGTGAGGTCTCAGTAAAAGTAAGGGAAAGGACAAAACAAAGGGATCGTGGATTGAAAAGAAGAAAATAACACTTAAATCATTTCCTTCTCTCACGTTTTTTATCCAAATAAGTAAACCTGACTTTTCATCAAGAATCGCATCCCATTTATAGCAAAGGTTGTTGTTTAAATAATATGAACAATTATTTTCCCAACGTTAAAAAACAAACTAACCATTTTTCGAGAATTGACTTTTCATCACGTTCCAAATGAGATAGGTTACGTCACACTTTTGGTTCAGTGTCAAAAGGTCAAATTTGAAAAGTGGACTGTAAAACATGGAAACTTTTAACTCATAACAATGTCATCAGAAGTGATAAATTGTTGAAAGTATAGTATATATAGTATATATATAGTATATATATAGTATATATATAGTATATATATAGTATATATATATAGTATATATATATAGTATATATATAGTATATATATATATAGTATATATATAGTATATATATAGTATATATATAGTATATAGTATATATATAGTACTACTATATATAGTTTGCTACTAGCGCCCGTAACACAAGCGGATGTTTTTATAACACCTATCCCATCAAAGAGGTCTAACGGCCCCTTAAATTGAATGGATTCAAGATGGTCTTAAAAAATAAAATAATTCATTTCTGCTGAAAATAAATATTTTAAAAAAAAGCACGTTTATGCTCTGGTGCTTACTTTTCCCTTTAGAAAACTTTTTATTTACACCCTTTGAAAGCAAGATTTATTTCTTCCTCAAAAGAATGCGGGTCTTAAAATTTAAAAAAGAAAACTCTTGAGTGTAAAGATGAGTTTCAATAGTGAAATATACGCTTTTTAAAAGTAGGTAAATAAAGTTGTTAATTTTAATCAATAATTTAGGTTTGTGAAATTGAATAGCAGGAGCGATAAAGTAGGAAAAGCGATATCAGGAATAGTTCAAACCACTCGATGTAATGAGCGAAATGGAATGAGGCTGATTTGTAGTTTCCAAAGTTCGCATGTAGTCCCTAATAAATTGTTTGGGAAATCGTTTATCAAGGTTAGCCAGTCCATAACACGTTGATGGGTATTTCGTTTGTAAATTGATATTATCGAACGTGGTGAGTTCATGAGAATAAAGAGCGTTCACATTTGAGTAAACAATGATGTTGCAAATGGACAAGTAGGAAAGTATTGGTCCTGGAGCTTGCCCTGAGACACGAACTTTCTCAAAGGTCTACAGATTTCGGGGGATCCATAAATTTCGGGGGAAATGAATCCTTTTTTTCCTAACATAACTTGAATTTGGTGATAATTTAATGAAAATGGGACTAATTTCACTCAAACACATTATAATTAAATAATTACTTAATTAATTAATTAATTTTTGAAAAAAAATTTTTTTCAATCATAACATGAATTTGGTGATAATTCTCTAAAAATAGGACTAATTTCACTCAAACACATTATAATTACCTAATTAGTTAATTAATTAATTTTTGGAAAAATTTTTTTTTCAATTATAACATGAATTTGGTGATAATTTTATAAAATCGGACTAATTTCACTCAAACACATTATAATTACCTAATTAGTTAATTAATTAATTAATTTTTGGAAAAAATTTTTTTCAATCATACCATGAATTTGGTGTGATAATTTTCTAAAAATGGGACTAATTTAACTCAAACACATTATAATTACCTAATTAGTTAATGAAGTAATTAATTATTTAATGGAAAAAAACTTTTTTTTTTCACTCATAACTTGAATTTGGTGATAATTTTATGAAAATGGGACTAATTTTACTCAAACACATTATAATTACCTAATTAGTTAATTAATTAATTAATTTTTGAGAATTTTTTTTCAATCATAACTTGAATTTGGTGATAATTTTATGAAAATGGGAAAATTAAGTTAATTAGTCATAATTACATAATTACATAATTAATTACCTAATTAGTTAATGAAATTTAATCGGAATCATGTGAAGATTATTTGGTTAAAATTTGGTGAAGATCGGACCGGTAGAAAGCCCGTAGCACATTTTTTCAAACTTTAGACAGACATATCTCCGCCATTTTGTCGAATTTCAAAAATCGCTCTCGTCACTTTGAAGATAACCACGAAAGGAAGATTGTGTGAAAATTTCGTGAAAATCGGATGAAAATTGTGGCCGTGAAGTGTTCCGGAAAAAAAAGGCGACGGACGGCCGGACGGCACCACAGACGTGTCCGACAAAGATCAAAAGTCAGTTTGACCCTAGGGGGTCTGGAAGACCCTTCCTCAAAAACCCGAATCCGACGGTATTACAATAACTTCTCTTTGAGAAAGTTAAAATGCATCAAAATGGAGTTTCCATCGAAATCCAACGATTTTCACCAAATTGTGAAAGTTCATGTTTTGGGGGTTAAATCCGTTATTGAAATAGAGAAAGGAAAAAGAAGATTGTTAAGTTTAATTTTGAATTCGATCCTTGTAGAGACGGATTTAAAATATTAAAACGAACTACAATAGGACACCTATAATGGATACGACCTCAATCTCCATAGGTAGATTATTTATAAATACTTTATGATTCTTCAAACAATCTTCTTCCAAGAGGTAGCTATACAAACTGGAAGCCGCATATTAAATTTGTAACAAGCAATTACGTTGACAGTGCTTCTCCTATCGTCTCCGCCCTTAAAGAAGCCAACATACTCGTGAAATTAAATTTTCAATCCTAGAATTTTTCATGTGAATCCCTCTCATGGTAAAACGTTCGAGATTTTTCATCCCTCAAACTTGTATCATCCTAAGCTCAAATTAACAGGAGATTCTAAAAATGGAATTTTTTAGGTTTTGGAGGATTTCCGTAGGAAAGTAGGCTGTTGAGGAGGTCGTCACGGCGGCTCCCTGGCAAGAGGCTTATATATTCGTGATCAGGAAGCTCTGGGATATATATATATATATATATATCCCATATTTTATATATATATAAAATTTTTCGATTACCTTAAGGTTGTGTAATAGATTCCTTTCTTTTGAGACCATTTCAGGTCAAGAAGGCTACTAAGTGGCGAGTGTAATGAGGCACGATTATGGAAGAAGGGTTTGCCTATCTTCACCTTTGCACTATATACAGGGTAGCTCCTTTTTTAGTCAGTTCTTCCATACCTACCAGACCAGACACGTTTTATATATATAAATTTTGAAATAGAAAATGGACAAAATATCATTTTAAGACGTATGGACTTTCAAAAGCGAGCAATCGATTGGAAAAGAGATAAAATAATCGAAGAGGATTTTGACAGATGAGTTGACGTCGACAAAAATGCTAAGAGGGTCATCCGTCTTCTTCTTGTTTAAAAAAAAAAATTGATTTTATATATGAATTTTTTTTTTTTTTTTTTTACTTACTTACGTTTTCGACTTTTTTTTTTATTTTTTATTTTTTGCCATAAAAATGATTTCAAAAATAATTTTCAAATTTTTATGATTATCAAAAAAATAAATTCATGGCGACCTATATTAATGTATTCTAAAACTAAAATTCAAATGAAATTTTTCAAAAAAACCAACACTTTTTTCAGGACATTGGAGAAAAGGAAAATTCCGCGGTAAGGAACCCACTAAATATACAATATGGGACCACTTGGAAAATGAGAGGAAATAGTTAAATAATAAGATTTAAAAGACAAAAACTTTTCAAACAATTTCCACGAGTAAACATGAAAATATTCCTTCTTGGTTTTTGGTTTTTTCGTTTAAAAAACCTCAAAATCAACTTTAAACAGACAATTTTTCGTCGAAAAACCTCAAAATCGTGGTTTTAAGAGCCAGTTTTTCGTCAAAAAACCTCAAAATCAACTTTAAATAGACAATTTTTCGTACAAAACATGAAAATATTAATGTTTCACTTCTGGAAACGTCTTTAAAAGTGATGAAGTTCGATCATAGTGTCGAGTTCAAAAGAGGAATGATCCCCGCCCTTTGAAACGATGAAAAATCCATCTCGACCTGATGATTTTTCAAATAAACGGGATGGACAATTCATCCCGGCGAAAAACCATTTATCAAGGATCTTGTGAGTCAAATAGGGACGAAATATTAACGACTCAAGAGGGTCGAACCATATCGAAAATCTAATTAATAACCCCGTCAGACGGCTCTTAAAACCATGATTTTGAGGTTTTTGACGAAAAATTGTGTATTTAAAGTTGATTTTAAGGTTATTTTAAACGAAAATTTGCCTTTATAAATGTTGATTTTGAGGTTTCTGACGAAAATTTGGCTCTTAAAACCATGATTTTCGGGTTTAAAATTGGCTTTTAAAACAATGCTTTTGGGGTTTTTGACGAAAAATTGTCTCTTTAAAGTTGATTTTAAGGTTTTTCTAGACGAAAATTTGGCTTTAAGGGTTGGTTTGGAAGGTTTTGACGAAAAATTGTCTCTTTAAAGTTGATTTTGAGGTTTTTCGACGAAAAATTGTCTCTTTAAAGTTGATTTTGAGGTTTTTCGACGAAAAATTGGCTCTTAAAACCATGATTTAGAGGTTTTTGACGAAAATTTTGCTCTTAAAACCTTGATGACGAAAAATTGTCTCTTTAAAGTTGATTTTGAGGTTTTTTTAAACGAAAATTTGGCTTTATAATTGTTGATTTTGAGGGTTTTGACGAAAAGTTTGCTCTTAAAACCTTGATTTTTTTTGGACGAAAAATTGTCTCTTTAAAGTTGATTTTGAGGTTTTTCGACGAAAAATTGTCTCTTTAAAGTTGATTTGGAGGTTTTTCGACGAAAAATTGTCTCTTTAAAGTTGATTTTGAGGTTTTTCGACGAAAAATTGGCTCTTAAAACCATGATTTAGAGGTTTTTGACGAAAATTTTGCTCTTAAAACCTTGATTTTGACGAAAAATTGTCTCTTTAAAGTTGATTTTGAGGTTTTTTTAAACGAAAATTTGGCTTTATAATTGTTGATTTTGAGGGTTTTGACGAAAAGTTTGCTCTTAAAACCTTGATTTACGAAAAATTGTCTCTTTAAAGTTGATTTTGAGGTTTTTCGACGAAAAATTGTCTCTTTAAAGTTGATTTGGAGGTTTTTCGACTAAAAATTGTCTCTTTAAAGTTGATTTTGAGGTTTTTTAAACGAAAATTTGGCTTTATAATTGTTGATTTTGAGGGTTTTGACAAAAAGTTTGCTCTTAAAACCACGATTTTGAGGTTTTTGACGAAAAGTTTGCTCTTAAAACCTTGATTTTTTTTGGGGACGAAAAATGGCTCTTAAAACCTTGATTTTGAGGGTTTTTTTAAACGTAAAATTGCCTCTTAAAACTATGATTTTGAGGTTTTTGACGAAAAATTTTCTCATTAAAGTTGATTTTGAGGTTTTTTAAACAAAAAATTGCCTTATAAATGTTGATTTTGAGGTTTTTGCCAAAAACTTTGCTCCTAAAACCTTGATTTTGAGTTTTTTTGACGAAAAATTTTGAATGACGAAAAAAAAAAAAACCTTAATTTTAAAAGGACAATTGAAAAAAAAAGAATCTTGAGCCCCCCAATTTGGGAACGACCGGTTTAAATGAATAAATGAAGACATCCTAGTTTTCATAGTTATCGAAGATGTAATTATCGTTAGGAAAACTTGATATTGCCTAACCACGGAAACAAGATTATTGTCAAAGGCTTATCTCGCTCACTGTTTGGGAGTTGCCTAAACAATACACGTAGATATATGAATTTCCATCGATTTGGAACGATGATGTACTCAGCAGGGACTCCATTATTACTGAGCGTTCACTGTTAGAAGGATAGCTGGGCGTCCTGATACTCTTTGATACTGTCAATCATCCTTTCACGAGAAACGAATCTCCGCATCCATCATCTTTTCTATTTTTCGTTTCAATTTCTATATTAGATTATCTTTTGCTTTCCGTAAAGTATCAATTTGTATAAAGGTCTTCTAAACATGCGTTTCGTAAAGACGAATTTTTGAGACAACTTGAAGGGAGAAAGTTTCTCAAGTTTCTTTGGTATGCCACCCGAGTTTCCTTGGGAGAATTCTTCGCGACTTTCCCAGTGTCGTCCATCTCTGAGCCCATCCCCTCAGTATATTGGAATAGAAAAGGATGTTTTTTCATTTGAAAAATATTTTCACGGATTACTCTTCTGGGAAATCAATTTGAAAACTTTTATTCCACGTAGGGTTTTCTTCCCTTCAATCAAATTTCAATCTACCAGCGTTTCTATGGTTTTATTACCTATTTTAACAGTCGCTAGGAATTCAAGTATTCCTTAACGTGAATTTTTTTTTTACTTTTGCTTTTGAAATTTTCCAATTGTGGTTTTTCCCTTTTGTTCCACCTGGACACGATGAACAATTGAATTCAAGCAATCAATCAATGGTCGTGCCAATAATAAATTAACCTCGTGAGTTTCATTATATTCTTTGGAATACCTAACACAAGTATTTTATATATATAGTATATATATATAATATATATATATATATATATATATATATAATATATATATATATATATATATATATATATATATATAAGTAGGCTCGTTTGGAGAAGTGTTGGCGAGCGTTGATTTCCTCAAAGGCCCTCTTCCCGCTCTGAGGCCTCATCCATCCCGAATAAAAAATGACCGAGGCCTGAGTAAACCGACCTTATCAAACCGAGCGACTGTTCCATCCTCTTCAGCCTTCCTATTTTACGGGCTTATTTATTTAGAGGGCAAAAGTGGCTTCCGCCGCCAATCTAAATATCGTAGGGAACCTTGATTCTTTACCTCTTTGAAGTCATTCAGAACTTCAGAGAAACCGTGTGTGGTTCTATAATATTCGAACAGACGTTAATTACCCTCATCCTTAGTTACTTACATATAGTAAGATTTTCAAGTTCATTACTTTAATTACATTTGCAAGCTGAGAATTTAAAGATGGCTTATTACCCTTATTAGTCACATTTGAACCTTTTCGGACAGGAAAGACCCTTTTCAGTATAATTTTGAACCTATTTGGGCAGTTAAAGACCCTTTTCTGCCTGATTTTTGAACCTTTTTCGACAAAAACAATCCTTCCCAGTAAGATTTGGACCCTTTATTGACAAGGAAAGACACTTTTTAGACTGATTTCGATCCTTTTTTGACAAGAAAAGACCCTTTTTAGCCTGATTTTGAACCTTTTTCTACAAGTACGACCCTCCCCAGCCATATTTTGACCCTTTTTGACAAGAAAAGACTCTTTTTAGACACATTTAGACCCTTTTTTGACAAGAAAAGGCCCTTTTCAGCCCGCTATTGAACCATTTTTGATAATAAAAGACCCTTTTCTGCCTGACTATAACCCTTTTGGACAAAGAAAGACACTTTTTAGACAGATTTAGACCCTTTTTTGACAAGAAAAGACCCTTTTCGCCTAATTTTGAACCTTTTTCTACAAAAACGACTCGTGAAGCTATAATAAGCAACTTTTTTCCAATGTTATTTGTATTTTGAAACCTCAACTTTTCCGTCCGAAACGAAATTAAATCTGAAAAACAGGTTTAATTATTACGAAGGAATTAAAAGTGGTTAAAATTGCCCTAATTAGCTTTCAAAATCGGATAATCAACTTAAAAACGCTCACTTTTGATTCCCTCTAGTTTGGGTCTCGCACGATTAAACGGTTCGAACAATGGAGGAATTTCAAAAGCAGGTTAGGGAAGAGAAACCTGGCTTCCCCCCCTTCCCAATAGGATCAGCAAGTTGAAAAGCCTTTGGCAACAGGAGGGGCTTTGATCAACGGGCTAAACAGTACGTTATCACATGATTCTCTGAGTCAAGAGAGAGGGTGAGAAGCGAAAGGGGTAAAACGTGGGTGGGGAGGGGGGAAAAAAAGGAGCGAGGAGGGCGGGTTTGTGTGCTTATGTCCAACAAAGAGAGAAACGAGGATTCAAACCCCCTTCCACAAGTTTAGGTATTTGTTTGACTCCGTTAAGGTTTTTTATTTTTAATGCGTTTTTTCCCTCTTTTTTCATTTGAAAAAATCCCCCGAGACATATAATAAACCTCTGCAGTCATTTCAAATTTTTAACTTCTACTTTTTTACAAAGCTTTTTTTCTCTTTAATTTTAAAAACTAGTTTAAAACGGGATTTAAAAATATGGAGATTTAAAAAAAAAGTATAAAATCTGGAGGTATTAAGAATACGTTTTTTGTAGCGGATGGACGGGAGCCAATTCGCCGGATTATCTTCCACGGGAATCATGTTTGGCCACGATGTATTGCCGATTTGAATATTTCGACAAACGGATGTCTCTATTGGGCCAAAAAAACATTTTACGCGACGAATACGAATGTTTTGTCTGATATTCTTATGTTCGCACTCCATTAGTGCCTATACATAGCTAGCACCATGCCTCACCATGCCTAACCATTCCTAACCATGCCTAACCAGCCCTAACCAGCCCTAACCAGCCCTAACCAGCCCTAACCAGCCCTAACCAGCCCTAACCAGCCCTAACCAGCCCTAACCAGCCCTAACCAGCCCTAACCAGCCCTAACCAGCCCTAACCAGCCCTAACCAGCCCTCACCAGCCCTAACCAGCCCTAACCAGCCCTAACCAGCCCTAACCAGCCCTAACCAGCCCTAACCAGCCCTAACCAGCCCTAACCAGCCCTAACCAGCCTTAACCAGCCCTAACCAGCCCTAACCAGCCCTAACCAGCCCTAACCAGCCCTAACCAGCCCTAACCAGCCCTAACCAGCCCTAACCAGCCCTAACCAGCCCTAACCAGCCCTAACCAGCCCTCACCAGCCCTAACCAGCCCTCACCAGCCCTAACCAGCCCTAGCCAGCCCTAACCAGCCCTAACCAGCCCTAACCAGCCCTAACCAGCCCTAACCAGCCCTCACCAGCCCTAACCAGCCCTCACCAGCCCTAACCAGCCCTAACCAGCCCTAACCAGCCCTAACCAGCCCTAACCAGCCCTAACCAGCCCTAACCAGCCCTAACCAGCCCTAACCAGCCCTAACCAGCCCTAACCAGCCCTAACCAGCCCTAACCAGCCCTAACCAGCCCTAACCAGCCCTAACCAGCCCTAACCACTCCTAGCCAGCCCTAACCACTCCTAGCCAGCCCTAACCAGCCCTAACCAGCCCTAACCATTCCTAACCATTCCTAACCAGCCCTAACCAGCCCTAACCAGCCCTAACCAGCCCTAACCAGCCCTAACCAGCCCTAACCAGCCCTAGCCAGCCCTAACCAGCCCTAGCCAGCCCTAACCAGCCCTAACCAGCCCTAACCAGCCCTAACCAGCCCTAACCAGCCCTCACCAGCCCTAACCACTCCTAGCCAGCCCTAACCACTCCTAGCCAGCCCTAACCACTCCTAGCCAGCCCTAACCACTCCTAGCCAGCCCTAACCACTCCTAGCCAGCCCTAACCACTCCTAGCCAGCCCTAACCACTCCTAGTCAGCCCTAACCACTCCTAGCCAGCCCTAACCACTCCTATCCAGCCCTAACCACTCCTAGCCATCCCTAACCACTCCTAGCCAGCCCTAACCACTCCTAACCTGCCCTAACCACTCCTATCCAGCCCTAACCACTCCTAACCAGCCCTAACCATAAAAAAAAATTGCGAACTTTGAACATTGATTTCTCCTGAACCACTTAACCGATTTTCACTTCCAAAAGCTCCATAGACGCATAATTTAATAATCTTTCATTTTGCACTTCGTTGTCAAATCGCTAAAACCCATAGTTTTCGAACCAGATTAGAAAAACTGAAAAAACTAAAAACTTATTGAACACATTTCTCCATTAAAGGCCAGAACCTTTTTCCAAAACAGATTTCCATTTTAACTTCCACGATCCTTTGTACATTATATTCCTTAATATCGTATTATATATGTATAATTCCTTGAAAAATCTGCAAAGGAATAAAACCTGCGTAATTGAATTTCCCTAACATATAATTCAGAGATCTTATTTAGATATCACAGTTGTCCTTTTGAGCTATGTGGATCGACCTTTATTCCCTTTGAAGGATTTTCTGCCTTTCAAAAACGAAAAAACCATATTATATTGTATAATATAATGTAGTAGAATAGTATTTGTTTTCATTATACATTGAAATAAGCTTCAGAATAAGAAAACAGGGTGATTTTATCATTAAAGAAGGGTTGTTTTGGGGTTCCTTTTGCACTATTTTGTATTTACATATCCGAACCGTTTCCATTAGCCCTCATGTATGATTTATTAACTTTATGTAAATCGTCTTTAATTTGTTGAACAAATACACCAAAAAACTATAAAAAAACGTTAGTAATTGTAGAGGTTAACCTCGAAAAAAGGTCTGGTTTCCTTTGGACTTGTAGTTCTTCTCCTGTAGCTTTTAAAATGATAAGAAAAATGTTTAAATTTTTCATTGGACCGTTAAAATTGAGTTCATTTGTGAACGATTTTTAAAAATGGGGACCTTAAAATGTTATTTTTGATTTCCCTTCGATTTCTATAGGGTACCTAACTCGAATAGCCATCGCTTCATGTACATCCACATTGAAGTGGAGAGATTGCACGTTTTACGAGCGTAGGCAGGTCAGATAAGAATATTGTGTTTATTGGGCGGTGCTCGTCTATTGCGGAGCGGTTGGATTGTGACGCTTTTTTAAAAAAAAGTGTTCATCGATTGCCTTTTCCCATTTCTTATACAATTTACGCTTCTGGAGTTATATTTTGCGCCTAGTTCAGTTTCCAGAAGTCGAAAAAGGGGTTCTACCATGTAAAGTGCACTATTTAAATGATTATTCTTGTTTAGGATCACTAGGTAATCCTAAATCCAAGTTTTTATCCCATTCTCTTCATTTTGAAAAATTTGTCTTTTTTTCGCTTTTTGACCTCTAGCTCGAAATCTATAAGTTTTAGCGACTTAACCATTTAGTACAAAATGAAAGATTATTAAATTTTGATTAAAATGAGATTTCAAAACCCAAAATCGGTTCAGCCGTTGAGGAGATATGGTCAAAGTAAAAAATTTTTGTATTATTTTTGAACATTGTACCGTCGTTTTAACCGACTAAAATTGTAATTTTTAACAAAAATGATGTTAAAACTTACTTATTTTAATGCTTCGATATCTTATTTATCTTATATTCTGAATAATATATAGCAAGTACGTATAAAAGAGGGCTGAAATGTAAAGTGGAGGGGACAAGGCCTAACAGCTATTAGCAAAAGCAGCAGGTGTTGTTTTTAATATTTACGCGCAAAAAATGGTGGATTCTATAATTTTTTCCCTCTCGTAACGTTTTTCTTGGTTATTTATAAGGGGTCGTATGTAAAAGGTAATAGAGTCGCTTTGAGTTTTGAAAGGTTAAAGTGTTCGGGAAAAGGAAGGGTTGCGGAAGTTGTAAAAATGTTATAGTGGAGGCGAGACTTAGGGTTAGCCACGCCTAATCAATTCTTTCCCTCTAATTATCTTCCTCTCGAGTCGAGCGAGCCCTCCAGCATACGAAGAATCGCCCTCCAATTCACCCCTTAGCCCCTACTTTCCTCCCCTCCCACCGACCGCTTCAACTACACCGGGCATTTAACAATTTATAACCTATCATACATGTCTTTCCTAATCTTTTCGACGAAATTACTCGAAAACGTATTTCTTTTGAGGGCGTAACTGAGTGCGGTTTTTTCGTGTTATCTTCTCTTTGGTGCTCAATTTTTTACATCGCTTACTTCGTGCGTCTTCTGAACCATGAAAAATGGAATGCTTGGAATTTTGGAATGTTACAAAAAAATTTTAAATTGATCCTCGAATCTCCTCAACGGCTAAACCGATTTTGACTTTGAGTCTCATTTAAATCAAAATTTAATAATCTTTCATTTTGTACTAAATGTTTAAGTCGCTAAACCTATAGTTTTTCGGAGCTACAGGTCAAAAACTGAAAAAAGGTGCAAATTATTCAAAATGGCGGAATATTATGAATTTTCACGTTTACTCTTTCACTGGTAAATCTAAACCGTTCGTTCGGAAGTTAACATTTCATTTTATGAACCATAAAAAACATTCTCATGCCCTAAAGTATGAAGGCTTTTAAACACTGGTAATCAAACCGCTCGTAAATTTCTCCACAATTTCCTATTCATTACTTGCCGGGGAAATCCTTTAACGATGCGGTCTTGGAAAATTGAACGCCCCAACTATTGGATTCTAACGCTTTTTCTTATTGTGGAGGTAGGGGAGGTGATGATATTTGGGCTTGTGTAGAGGTCTGTAGAGCCACGGAATTAATAAAAGTTCGATGGGGCATTTCATATCTGCTCTATACAGGACTATAGGAGGTTATGGTAGAGGGGTTTCTGTGCTATTAGTAACAAGAGAGGATGTCAACGTTTATTCCATCATGGCAACTTTTTCCAGTTTTTGTTGTCTGTTCGGATAATACTGTATGACAGGACACGACGGGACACTACGGACACGACAGGACACGACGGGAACACTACGGGATAATACGGACACGAGAGGACACGAGAGGGACGCGAGAGACGCAGAGAGGGACACGAGAGGGACTCGACAGGGACACGACAGGACTTCGGCATGGACACGACGGGACACGACAGGGACACGACAAGGACACGACGGGACACTACGGGATACTACGGGACACGAGAGGAACACGAGAGGGACGCGAGAGGGACGCGAGAGGGACGCGAGAGGGACACGACAGGGACACGACAGGGACACGACAGGGACACGACCGGGACACGACCGGGACACGACCGGGACACGACAGGGACACGACAGGGACACGACAGGGACACGACAGGGACACGGCAGGGACACGGCAGGGACACGGCAGGGACACGGCAGGGACACGGCAGGGACACGGCAGGGACACGCAGGGACACGACAGGGACACGACAGGGACACGACAGGGACACGACAGGGACACGACAGGGACAAAAGACAAAAGACAGGACGAGGGATCTGACGGGATCATGACAGAGTGGACACGACCAAGGCCACGACATGGACACGACAAGTCCGACAGGGTCACGACAAGGCCCGACAGGGACACGACAAGGCCACGACAGGACACGACAGGACACGACAGGGACACGGCAGGGACACGACAGGGACACGGTCAGGGCACGACAGGACACGACAGGGACAACGCAGGACAGTAGGGACACGGCACGACGGGACACGACAGGGACACGACGACAGACAGACAGACAGACACGACTAGGGACACGACAGGGACACGACAGACACGACAAGGACACGACAAGGCACACGACAGGACACGACAGGGGACACGACAGGGACACGACATGGACACGACGAAGGCACGGCAAGGCCACTACGGACACGACAGGCCCGACATGGACACGACAGCCACGCGGACACGACAAGGAACGACAAGGACACGACACAGGCCACGACAAGGACACATCAGACAGACCAGACACCAGGACACATCAGAACTGACCAAAAAGATTTACTTTAAATTAGTTATACTATTTACAATCCAAGTGTAGGTTTTTAGCGCAAAACTTGATCTAACGTTTGAATAAATGAATGGAAGGACTAAAGAAAGCCGTTTCGTCTACAGCAAACTTGATTTGTTAGTCCCACGCTAAAACAAAACTTTTAATTTACTTTAATTCACTCAGTATTTGAGAGCGAATAAAACAAGCAAGCATCACTGTAAGAATGAGAAAGACAGAAGTTAAGAGAGGAAAAAACCTCATCTAAGGGGTGAGAAAAAAGGAAAATTGCTTTACAGCCTAAGCACTGAGTTAAATGATATAAAGCTTTTCTAACACTTCAGTAGCAAACTTATAGAGGGATGTGAGGGAAGTAGCCTCGAGTTCGGGCTCATTTCTTAATCTCGACTTTCTTTTAGTCGCCATTACGGACGAGAAGCTGTTTCTACAATGTAGACGCGTCTGAATCTATTGTATAAGCAACTTTTGTGTAGTAGATTGCGCTCTTCTACTCTTCCGACTGTTGACGATCTCCCTTCAATACCTGGAGCTCTCCTGTCCACCTTCGTCAACAGAACACACAATAACGAAGGGACGAGTCCTTTCCCTGTTTACAAACGTATTTCGCTAAGAAAACTTAGCTAAAAAACCTACCAAGTAAAAGTATTGAAATAAAAGGTTTTTTAAATAGGTTCGCTTTTCTCAACAGAGAGCACAAACAGAGAAAAAGACTTGAAAGTTGCCATTGAGTAGAATACACACGTTATGACATCTTTGTTAGCTGAGATAGCGACAAAAAGTACCTCCATATAGCCATAGAGCGAAACGGTCCTAGAGGTCCTGTATAGCGGCCGAAGATTTACAACCGAAGTTACAGTAATGGTCTGTACACCTGGCGCTTATCTTGTCCTGTTGTGTCCTGTCGTAATCCTTGTCGGTGGTCTTGTCGTGAGTCCCGTAGTCGTGTCCCGTCGTGTCGGCTTGTCGCTGCCTTGTCCCGGCGCTGTCAACGGCGCTTGATCCCGGCCCTATGGTCCCGGCCTTATTCCCGGCCTATTTCCACGGCCTTGTCCGCGGTCTTGTCCTGGCATTGTCGCGGCATCCCGGCCTTGTCCCGGCCTTGTATTTATAAGTAATAGATGTATGTTTCAACAGTGTACTGAAAAATGCGATCAAAAACCTAGGATTGTTTTTTTTGCTCTCGTTGAAAAAAATTCTCAGTAAAGGTATTATACTTTGCACGGGGGGGGGGAAAAAAAAAAAAAAGGAAATTATTCGCATTGTCCTCATGACCATATGTTATAAATACAGTGAGGTAAGCAATTTTTGTGTACATCGAGAGTAAAGCAAGGACGAACTATGGAGGACAGACCTTTTTACAAATAAAATTAGGGTAGAATTTTTTAGAGAGGGTTTTTATATTTCTCCGAATTTGCAAGCACACAGAAATATATGCTAAATACTAATTTACTAATTTCAAAAATAGAATTCGTCTCCAGAAGTTTATCATTGAAAGTAGAACGGAATGCGATTTAATTTTACTGCATGTAGCACCCCAGCAAATAATAGATTAATCAGAGTTAAAAGGGATTTTCGTGGAGAAGGGAAATTCCGAGTGTCCTGTCTATCAGGTTATAATTGAGGTTGATTTGGATGGGCATGTACTGTCTGACTGTAGTAACAATCCTGAGATTTAGTACTTAAAGGATTAGACAGATTAGTTGTGAACATTTGTCAGCAAGTAATCATTCCCTAAGTTGCTCGAGGTCATGTCGATATTTAATTATGTATGTTTTTCTTTGGCGGATGAGTTTGAATAGCGAAATACAACGATTTCGCAGTTTTTCTGTATTTTGGTGTCTTTTCGGATAAATACGTAAGTGTGCCAGTGCATGACAGAGGACGACGGGGTACAGGGACACGCAGGCCAGCGCGCCAAGTTACTACACGATAGGACACATTGACACGACCAGAAGGACACGACTAAGGATCACGACACGCAGGACGCACGACAAGGCGACGACAGGAGACGACAAGGAGACGGACAAGGAGACGACAAGTATAGACGACATAGGATATAGCGACATAGGAGGACTGACAAGTGAGAGGACAGGGAAAACATGCGACAGGAGTACGACCAGAGTTACGACAGGAGTCACGGACAGTAGACGACAAGGAGAGTTACGAAGGAGACACGACGGGAGCACGACGAGGAGACCAGACGAGGGACACGACGGGAGACACGACGAGGACACGACGGGACTACGACGGGACACGGCGGGAGCACGAACGGGACACGACGAGGACGAACGACGAGGACACGACTGTAAAGGAAAGGACACGACGAGGACTACGACGAGGACACGACGAGGATTCGACGAGGCGACCGGACGAGCACAGAACGAGGATCACGACGAGGTACATTACGACGAGGTACGACGACGAGGAGCATCGACGAGACACGGCGGGAGCACGACGATGCCAGGATACGAGGAGCCACGAGCGAGGACACGACTAGGTCCATGAGGCGCAGAAAGCCAGGCACCAACAGGCCGGACAAGGCTAAAGACAGCCAGGACAGAGGCACGGCCCAAGAACAGCAGGCTAGAGGAATAGAGACGGTTTGTTAGAACACGTATGTCATCAGTACTCTCTCGTTAGCTCGAGCTATAATTTCGATTATTACTTTAAGAATGTTTTCACTGTGGGTGATATGCCTCTGAATTTCGAAGAACTAAAACGATTTCCAGTTGTGTTTTCGGTATCTTCTCGATAACACTGTGTTTGGGAACACGGTAGTTGACATATGGAACTTGCCTCCGGAGCAAGGCAAGGAGCAATGAACTGGCTAAACATCGCTCTTTGGTTGAAGGCGATCTGCGCTTTATTTCAATAACAATTCAGAATTATTCGATCGCCTATAGGCTACTAAAATCTCCTGCGATTTTGTGCTTTGGTGGTTATAAAACTTTTCATATCACACTATTGCTTAGTGCATTTATTTCATTTAAAAATATGTTGCAAAGTTTACACTTATAAACAATTTTTATATACTAAATAATTTAGTTTCCAAGGAACGTACAGGCCACGTGATTTAGCTAGTAAGCGCTTTGAGACCCTTTTTGGAAATCCTGCTTGCGGAATGATGATATAAATTAATAACTGCGATGAATAGCTCGTAGAAGGTTACAGCTCCTTTTCTGACATAGTATTGTATATAGGAATCTATATAAGATAACTTTTGATATCGTATATATATATTATATATATATATATATCTATACTATATATATATATATATATACTATATATATATATATATATATAATATATATTAATATAGTATAATATATAGTATCAAAACAAAGGTGTTCGGAAAATACAACATGATAATTGTTGGAGGGACGCGTATAGAAAAGAGCGTTGTATCGAAAAAAGTTACAGCTGTAAGCACGCCCCTTAATTTTACAAACTAAAGAATTGATCGCGATATAATACTATATTATGATATATATATCTATATATATATATATAATATAGTATATATATATATATCTATATATGATATATATATATATATATAGTATATAGATATCTATAGTATCACGGTTTTGGCTGGTCTCAAGTGTCTTAACACAAAGTCGAAGGAGTGGAGATGCTATGTGAGGTTGGTGTCTGGATATGAAGGTTCAAACGCTCTAAGCGAGCTAGAAATGATTCGTGTAAACCAGGTGTATACCCACTTTAGAGAAGTAGATATTTGGCGGTCGGTCGAGAGTTTCCACGCGCCCGGGCGCCGAAAACCCCAACCCGTGCCAGCGAAATTAGATAATGATGTATTAAACGATGGAGCCTCCACGTTTTCTGAATATTTCACAATTGAAATAAGTGAGGTGTGGAAATTCTTTGACGTTTTT
>JAGWEN010001463.1:0-27282 GCA_018703685.1 Orius laevigatus | reverse complement strand
CTCTCAGCCTCCTTCGCCACACTCTTCCTATCTCCCCTCTTTCTCTCTCTTTCCCTCTTAGCCTCTTCCCTCTCGCCCCAGCCCGGGGCCCCTCCTTCTCTCTCCCCCCCCCTCTCCTCCTACCCTCACTCCTCGACTCTTCCATCTATCCTCTCCTTTCCATTGTCCCTCCAGACTCGTTCCTAGTCTTACTCTACGACTACTGAACTACCTCTCCGAATTACCCCTACCTCCCTGCTTCATGGCCCAGGCGCGCCTACCCACGTTCCCCTATGCTCTTCCCCGGTCCCCCCTTATCCAGCCCCCTTCTCTTTCTCTCCTATGTTCTCCTCCCTTCTCTTTCTTTGTCCTCCTCTTCCACCTACTGCCTTTCCACTACGCTCCCTTTTCTTCTCCCGCTCACTACGAATGAGACGAGAAGATGGAAACATGAATTCGTAATCATCAGTATCTAGTCACCCATCCCATACTCTCCCACTGTTCACCGCGGAGAAGGAACGATGAACAGCCCCCAGTTTTGCGGCTAAAACGGAGCCGGCCGCATCCTGATCAGGTCCGCGTTAAGGGACTCGGGAATGTCCTCAGACGTGGACATCATCCCGAGATCGAGGCAGATTCTAGAGTCGGACGGTTGCTCGACTCCGTGCTTGATTTTCTTCTCGGACCTCCCTGAGGAACTCCCCCAACTTCCGGCCACATGCATCCTCAGCATCCCGCCATCTCCTCGGTATGTCAGCCCTCAATTTGTATCACCCAACCAACTTTTTAGTTTTATTAGTTCCAACTTGGCAATGTGACAACAAAAAGTTTCATCCCCTTGAGATATAAACCGAAAACTTATATTTCCCTCGAGATGCTTCTTTCTCTTTCTCCACATTTTTGACGCAAAATTTTTTTTAATTTGCCACAAAATGTGATTTTTGACGTTTTTTAGGGTGAGGAACACAAATCTGAAGTCAATTTTTCGATACAATAATATTTTTTTCGAACACACCAAAGGGGGGACCCTTCTCAACTTTTTTGACCTAAAAATTTTGATTTTTAGATTTGGCTCAAAATGTGGTTTTTGAAGTTTTTTAGGGTGAGAAACACGAATATGAAGTCAGTTTTTCGATACAAAAATACTTTTTTTGACCACACCAAAGGGGGGAGGACCCTTCTAAACTTTTTCGACCCGAAAATTTTTATTTTTAGATTTGGCTCAAAATGTGGTTTTTGACGTTTTTTAGGGTGAGAAACACGAATCGTAAGTCAGTTTTTCGGTACAAAAACATTTTTTTCCACCACACCAAAGGGGGGACCCTTCTCAACTTTTTTGACCCAAAAATTTCTATTTTTCGATTTGGTTCAAAATGCTGTTTTTGATGTTTTTTAGGGTGAGAAATACGAATCTGAAGTCAGTTTTTCGATACAAAAACATTTTTTTCCACCACACCAAAGGGGGGACCCTTCTCAACTTTTTTGATCCAAAAATTTCTATTTTTTGATTTGGCTCAAAATGTGGTTTTTGACGTTTTTTAGGGTGAGAAATACGAATCTGATGTCAGTTTTTCGATACAAAAACATTTTTTCCACCACACCAAAGGGGGGACCCTTCTCAACTTTTTTGACCCAAAAATTTCCATTTTTAGATTTGGCTCAAAATGTGGTTTTTGACGTTTTTTAGGGTGAGAAACACGAATCTGAAGTCAGTTTTTCGATACAAAAACATTTTTTTCGACCACACCAAAGGGGGGACCCTTCTCAACTTTTTTGACCCAAAAATTTTCAATTTTTGATTTGGCTCAAAATGTGGTTTTTGACGTTTTTTAGGGTGAGAAACACGAATCTGAGGTCAGTTTTGCGATATAAAAATATTTTTTTCGACCATACCAAAGGGGGGACCCTTCTCAACTTTTTTGACCCGAAAATTTTCAATTTTTGATTTGGCTCAAAATGTGGTTTTTGACGTTTTTTAGGGTGAGAAACACGAATCTGAAGTCAGTTTTTCGATATAAAAACATTTTTTTCGACCACACCAAAGGGGGGACCCTTCTCAACTTTTTCGACCCAAAAATTTCTATTTTTTGATTTGGCTCAAAATGTGGTTTTTGACGTTTTTTAGGGTGAGAAACACGAATCTGAAGTCAGTTTTTCGATACAAAAACATTTTTTTCGACCACACCAAAGGGGGGACCCTTCTCAACTTTTTGACCCGAAAATTTTTATTTTTTGATTTAGCCCAAAATGTGGTTTTAGACGTTTTTTAGGGTGAGAAACACGAATCTGAAGTCGGTTTTTCAATCCAAAAATATTTTTTTCGACCATACCAAAGGGGGGACCCTTCTCAACTTTTTGACCCGAAAATTTTTATTTTTTGATTTAGCCCAAAATGTGGTTTTTGACGTTTTTTAGGGTGAGAAACACGAATCTGAAGTCAGTTTTTCGATACAAAAATATTTTTTTCGACCACACCAAAGGGGGGACCCTTCTCACCTTTTTTGACCCAAAAATTTCTATTTTTTGATTTGGCTCAAAATGTGGTTTTTGACGTTTTTTAGGGTGAGAAACACGAATCTGAAGTCGGTTTTTCGATACAAAAATATTTTTTTCGACCATACCAAAGGGGGGACCCTTGTCAACTTTTTTGACCCAAAAATTTCTATTTTTAGATTTGGTTCAAAATGCTGTTTTTGATGTTTTTTAGGGTGAGAAACACGAATCTGAAGTCAGTTTATCGATACAGAAATATTTTTTTCGACCACACCAAAGAGGGGACCCTTCTCAACTTTTTTGACCCAAAAACTTCCATTTTTGGATTTGGCTCAAAATTTGATTTTTGACACTTTAAAAGGTGGGAAACACGAATCTGAATTCGGTTCTTCGATACAAAATTATTTTTTTCGACCACACCAAAGGGGGGGGGACCCTTCTCAACTTTTTCGACCCGAAATTTTCATTTTTTGATTTTGCTCAAAATGTGGTTTTTGGACGGTTTTTAGGGTGAGAAACACGAATCTGAAGTCAGTTTTTTGATACAAAAACATTTTTTTCCACCACACCAAAGGGGGGACCCTTCTCAACTTTTTTGACCCAAAAATTTCTATTTTTTGATTTGGCTCAAAATGTGGTTTTTGACGTTTTTTAGGGTGAGAAACACGAATCTGATGTCAGTTTTTCGATACAAAAATATTTTTTTCGACCACACCAAAGTGGGGGACCGTTCTCACCTTATAAAACCCAAAATTTTCATTACGGTCCCGTTATAAATTAATTTTATAAATTATTTTCCTCCATATTTTGATTGGAGAGCCGCATAGTTTCCGGTGCTTAAATCTTTTCGCGGTGAACGGTATCCGAGTCGCAAAGGTCAGAGAATCAAGAATGCTCGGTTTGCGGTCTCAATCCGTGGCGTAAAGAGAACGAAAGATAAGCAAAAAGATAGAAAGAAAAGGAGAAAAAAATAAGGAGGTGAAATTTGCGTTATCGTTCGAACACATCAAGGAAACAGAAGAGGCAGGAAATTACAAATTTCTTTTTCTAATACGTAAGAACGATGAATATGGGTCGAAAAGAGTAACATTGAACTTGGAAAAAATTAGACCTAAATTACTAAAATTGTTTTTTAACCTTTAATAGCAGGAAGGAGTGACTTTCTCTTCTAAAATCAGAAATATTCTCACATCGAACCAAAAAACGTAAAAAAAAAAAAATTGTTTAAATAAATGAAAATTTTTGGATTAAAAAGTGGGGAAGGGTCTTCCTTTGTTTTGGTCGAAGAAAATATTATTGTATCGAAAAATTGACTTCAGATTCGTGTTTCTCACTCTAAAAAACGTCAAAAACCACATTTTGAGCCAAATCAAAAAATGAAAATTTTTGGGTCGAAAAAGTTGAGAAGGGTCCCCCCTATGGTATGGTCGAAAAAAATATTTTTTAATCGAAAAACTGACTTTAGATTTGGCTTTCTCACCCTAAAAAGAGTCAAAAACCACGTTTTGGCGAAAATCAAAAAATAAAAAATTTTGGGTCGAAAAAGTTAAGAAGGGTCCCCCTATGGTATGGTCGAAAAAAATATTTTTATATCGAAAAACCGACTTCAGATTCGTGTTCCTCGCCCTAAAAAACGTCTAAAACCACATTTTGAGCAAAATCAAAAATTAAAAATTTTTGGGTCGAAAAAGTAGAGAAGGGTCCCCCCTTTGGTGGGGTCGAAAAAAATATTTTTATATCGAAAAACCGACTTCAGATTAGTGTTCCTCACCCTAAAAAACGTCTAAAACCACATTTTGAGCAAAATCAAAAAATGAAAATTTTTGGGTCAAAAAAGTTGAGAAGGGTCCCCCCTTTGGTGTGTTCAAAAAAAACTTTTTTATATCGAAAAACCGACTTCAGATTCGTGTTCCTCACCCTAAAAATCGCCAAAACAACACATTTTGGGCTAAATCAAAAAATGAAAATTATTGGGTCAAAAAAGTTGAAATAGGTCCCCCCCTTTGGTGTGGTCGAAAATTTTTTTTAAAAACTGACTTCAGATTCGTGTTTCTCAATGTTCAAAAACCACATTTTGAGCTAAATTTTTGGTCAAACAGGACTCCATTGTTACAGATTTGAACCTCCGACGGCTTTTTTCAATTATTTAAACCTTAAACGAATCCATCGATTTGCAGGTTGGCTTACCCTTGATGGGGTCACGTCACGGAAATTTCTCTTCCTACTTTTTTAAACTTTTAAATCCAAAATGAAAATTGTTGGTCCCTATCCAAAGGCGAGGATTTTTCTTTTGTTTACCAATACGGGTTTACGACCCCGGAATCATTCCACCCCGTAGGGTTGACCCTCTTTTCGGCAATGAGGACAACGCCCCCTTCAACCCCAAACATCGTTTTTTTCCTTCGAATATGCAAAAATCACGTTTTTTCCTTCTGAAAACGGCATAATTTTTAAAGGATGTCGGAGCCAATTTTCCCATTGTTTTTACTTCCCGCGAGCGTATATTTAAAAGGTTTATGAATAATTTATTATCTCGCTTCTCCGGTTGAGTAATGGGTTCGAAAATGAAAATATTCTATTATTCGAGGAATAGTCAATCGTTTAATTATTATTGCTTCTTTGTAATGGATGTTTTTACGTGCGATTGTTTACAATGATTACTTTGGGCATTTCCCATCCTACCATTTCAAGTTTTCAAGGTCAATCAAGCTAGAATCGACGAAAAATGCATTTTTTCGAAGAATCATTTTGGTGGAAAAGGTTGAGAAGGGTCCCTTTGGTGTGGTCGAAAAAAATATTTTTGTAAAGAAAAACTGACTTCAGATTCGTGTTTCTCACCCTAAAAAACGTCAAAAACCACATTTTGAGCCAAATCTAAAAATCAAAATTTTCGGGTCGAAAAAGTTGTGAAGGGTCCCCCCTTTGGTGTGGTCGAAAAAAATATTTTTGTACCGAAAAACTGACTTACGATTCGTGTTTCTCACCCTAAAAAATGTCTAAAACCACATTTTGAGCCAAATCAAAAAATGGAAATTTTTGGGTCAAAAAAGTTGAGAAAAGTCCCCCCTTTGGTGTGTTCGAAAAAAATATTATTGTATCGAAAAATTGACTTCAGATTTTTGTTCCTCACCCTAAAAAACGTCAAAACCACATTTTGTGCCAAATCTAAAAATCAAAATTTTCGGGTCGAAAAAGTTTAGAAGGGTTCCCCCTTTGGTGTGGTCAAAAAAAGTATTTTTGTATCGAAAAACTGACTTCATATTCGTGTTGCTCACCCTAAAAAATGTCTAAAACCACATTTTGAGCCAAATCAAAAAATCGAAATTTTTGTGTGGAAAAAGTTGAGAAGGGTCCCCTCTTTGGTGTGGTCAAAAAAAGTATTTTTGTATTGAAAAACTGACTTCATATTCGTTTTTCTCACCCTAAAAAATGTCTAAAACCACATTTTGAGCCAAATCAAAAAATCGAAATTTTTGTGTGGAAAAAGTTGAGAAGGGTCCCCCCTTTGGTGTGGTCGAAAAAAATATTTTTGTAAAGAAAAACTGACTTTAGATTCGTGTTTCTCACCCTAAAAAACGTCTAAAACCACATTTTGAGCCAAATCTAAAAATCAAAATTTTTAGGTCAAAAAAGTTGAGAAGTGTCCCCCCTATGATGTGGTCGAAAAAAATATTTTTGTACCGAAAATCTGACTTCAGATTCGTGTTTCTCGCCCCAAAAAACTTCAAAAACCACATTTTGAGCCAAATCAAAAAATAAAAATTTTGATTTCGAAAACTTGAGCTTTACGTTTTTCTGTCTAAAAACCGTACAAAAATGTGTTTTTTCAAGACCTTCGTAAAATTGCTGCGTAATTGGACGTTTATATAAAATTAAGCCGGAGGCTATTAAAACAATCGTTCTGTCCAAATTCAAGGTTTCGAAGTAGCGATTGTCTTCTGATTTGCGACATATCCGTTTTATATTATAATTACACTTTTTTTTATTTTTTATTTAGTTGTCTCCGTTATCTTCATACGACATATTTCGTTAGTCGAACAATAGCCGCCGGAAGAGGCCCCCATTTATGTACTCGACGCGTCTCTTGTAAGTTCAAAAAAAAAAAAACGATTTTGAAATATTTTCTCGAAAAACACCCCCTCCCCCACTGAAAAAAGGTGAAAGTCCAATTGCGAAAGGTGAAGGAGTCACGATTTGAAATGTTTTATGACCTTTGAATTTTCTATGAGGAACTTTGAAAAAATCCACTTTTGAAGGAGGAAAACCCATTTCACCTATGATGAATAAAGTAAACGATCTGCCCCTAGGGTTTTCCTGCAAAAAACACCTTTTGTTTAGTCTTTTCATTTTTTCGTACGAAAAATCTCAAGTTTTACTATAGAATTTTTTTTTCTCCTCAACTTTTTCGACCCAAAAATTTTTATTTTTTAATTTGGCTCAAAATCTGGTTTTAGACGTTTTTTAGGGTTAGAAATACGAATCTGAAGTAATTTTTTTGATATAAAAATATTTTTTTCGACCACTCCAAAGGGGGGACCCTTCTCAACTTTTTTGACCCAAAAATTTACAATTTTTGATTTGGCTCAAAATGTGGTTTTAGACGTTTTTTATGGTGAGGAACACGAATCTGAAGTCTGTTTTTGGATATAAAAATATTTTTTTCGACCACACCAAAGGGGGGACCCTTCTCAACTTTTTTGACCCAAAAATTTACAATTTTTGATTTGGCTCAAAATGTGGTTTTAGACGTTTTTTATGGTGAGGAACACGAATCTGAAGTCTGTTTTTGGATATAAAAATATTTTTTTCGACCACACCAAAGGGGGGACCCTTCTCAACTTTTTTGATCCAAAAATTTACAATTTTTGATTTGGCTCAAAATGTGGTTTTTGACATGTTTTGGGGTGAGGAACACGAATCTAAAGTTAGTTTTTCGATACAAAAACCTTTTTTGGGACCCCACCAAAGGGGGGACCCTTCTCAACTTTTTCCACTCAAAAATTTTTCTATTTTCGATTTTGCTAAAAATGTTGTTTTAGACATTTTTTAAGGTGTGGAACACGAATCTAAAGTCAATTTTACTATATAAATTTATTAATTAAAACCAAGTCAAAATGCGGAACACGATCATCGCAATCATCAGAAGAAGAATCAACAGGACTAACCTGACGAGCTTTTCCTCTTCAACTCCTGGATGAACATCGCTGGAGTTCGAACCGACCCCGGCAGCCTGGATCACTATTTCTTCCGTCTTGCTTTGGCGGGTACCCATCGTAGAATATCCGATTTTTATTAGAAAGGATCCGGTGTGCGGATTTAATTGGGCCATCATAGAAAAAAAAGTGCTGTGTTTACGTATAATTGCATTGTTCCATTTCCCCCATTAGCCGCTTTGAAATTTTTGAAATATGTATAATATCTAGTTAAAAGTGCAGTGTTCAACTAAAATCATAGTTAAGCTTGAACTCCCCCCCCTCGCCCTGGGTTAAGGCGCGAAAAACTTATGGCCTCTGGGCCTTTGTTTATTGTTTCAGTGACTTTTAATTTTTTTTTATGCATGTGTCAGCTGTTGACACTGGTACATGCATATTTTTTTGTTTTCCGTTGCTTGAAACAATAAAATTGTAACAACTTGTAAAAGTTAATACAAATAAAAAAAATTAAAACCAAGTGTCATAATCTCGTCAAAAAGCTCTTTCTTCAGTGAGAGATGCTCAAAATAATTCAAAAAGGTCAAAATCAGTTATTTTTGTATCATAAAAGTTGAATTCAAGAGGCATCTCGAAACTCAATATCCAACTCGAATCCAATATTCATATTGTTATCAACTTCTGGGCCCTGTAAAGGTTTAATTAATGACCGAGAAACCTCCCAAGTTTCAAGTGGTTTCGATATCAAAAACGGCCCACTTGAGAAAACTTTCTAAAGAAATTACCTATAAATAGAAAAAAAAAATTGAAAAATTCTTCGACTTTTAAAAACGATGTAAATCTAGGTTATTACATAGAAGGTCGCTCTATTGTTTCCTGTCCAATCAGAGCTTTAGGATTGACAAAAGAATGAAATTTCCACTTTTAGCGGATTTCCGTAGGAAAGTAGGCTATTGAGGTGGTCGTCACGGAGGCTCCCAGGCTAGAGGCTTATATATTCGTGATCAGGAAGCTCTGGGGATCACAAAAATATAGGATGTTCCTTTCATGTTTATATATATATATATATATATTTATTTATTTATTTATTTATATATGTACATGTTCATCGCATAACTGGAGCAATTTTTGCATGAGGTTGATGAAACTCTGTATTTAGGGCCTAAAAAAATTGAGAAGGAAACCTATTGAAAATGGCTTGAATCGAGCAAGCGGTTCTGGTACTTCGCTTAGGGCATAAAGGGCATTTTCGTGATTTTCTCGGAACCTGAAGGTTTGAGATGGTTGAAAATCGTGAGGGGAAGGTCCTAGGGGCCGAGGATCATAGTTAATAGCAGTTCAAATCTCAAAATCGGTTCTGGGACTTGGATAAGGGGCCTAAATGGAATTTCGTGATTTCTTCGATACCGGAAAGTTTGAGATGGTTGGAAATGGTGACGGAAATATATTATGGCCCGAGGACCATAGTAGAAGACAGTTGGAATCGCCTAAGCGGTTCTGAGACTCTCCTGAGGGAATTAAATAGAACTTCGTGATCTCAGAAAATAACAGCAGGAGATGGTCGAAATTGATCATAGGAGCAGGGAGCTGCTCATGAACTGAGAAATCACATTTGACAACAGATCAAGCCCGCATACGAAGAGGAAGCTACTTCTTAGGGCATTGATGAAATTAATTTTAGAATTTGAACTTTTGGCGGTGAAAATCACGTGGTTTAATTGAAATATACTGAGACATAGGCTTTAAACATTTTCCGCTGATTTCTAGAGGATTTTAAGGTATTGTGGTCGGTGCGATGGAGGCTCCGGGCTCAGAGACCCATTTCATTATTTTACTGCGGCGGATAACCAGGACATCAAAGATAGGCTTAGGGAAGGCCTTTCCGGAGGAATTCCGCTGCTTCTCGAGGCTGCCTCGAGGCTTTTTTCTTCCCATTTGTCGCGTGCCATTATGAAAGGATTGTTTTTTACAAATAATTTGACTTTATAATTAACCTATTATCTTATCTACGTATGACAAATATTCGCTTTAGGATAGCAAAATAGACTCACATAAATTGTATGGAAAATTTATTTAAAATGTATTTTTTTTTATCCTATAAAACGTCCCAAGTGACATTTTGAACAGAATTAAAAAGTGAAATTTTTGTGTGAAAAAAGTTGAGAAGGGTCCCCCTTTGGTGTGGTCGAAAAAAATATTTTTGTATCGAGAAAACGACTTCAGATTTGTATTTTTCACACTAAAAAACATCTAAAACCACATTTTTTGCAAATCAAAAATCGAAAATTTTTGTGTGGAAAAAGTTGAGAAGGGTTCCCCCCTTTGGTGTGGTTGAAAAAAATATTTTTGTATCGAAAAACTGACTTCATATTCGTGTTTCTCACCCTAAAAAATGTCTAAAACCACATTTTGAGCCAAATCAAAAAATCGAAATTTTTGTGTGGAAAAAGTTGAAAAGGGTCCCCCCTTTGGTGTGGTCGAAAAAAAATATTTTTGTAAAGAAAAACTGACTTCATATTCGTGTTTCTCACCCTAAAAAATGTCTAAAACCACATTTTGAGCCAAATCAAAAAATCGAAATTTTTGTGTGGAAAAAGTTGAAAAGGGTCCCCCCTTTGGTGTGGTCGAAAAAAAATATTTTTGTAAAGAAAAACTGAATTCATATTCGTGTGTCTCACCCTAAAAAACGTCTAAAACCACATTTTGAGCCAAATCAAAAAATAGAAATTTTTATGAGGAAAAAGTTGAGAAGGGAAGGAAAAAAATTTTTTAAAAAATACAAAACTGACTTCAGATTCAAAATTCTCACCCTAAAAACCATTCAACCACACAATTATGCATGAAATTAATTTTTTCTTCCAAACTGGGTTGATGACACGAAAATAATCTGCCTAGTCGACGGAAACTTCCCTTTATTCCTATTTTTTTCCCATTGTTTACATTCACTCTACATTTTTTAAAAACAGTTTTATATAAATAGCTTAATTTTTAAATAATTCATGAGTTCATGACTCAAGCGGAAACTGTCTTGTGAAAAAATCAAAGTTTTGTACTTTTGATTTGAAAATGGCGATAAGATCGTTGTGCACGGTTGGGAGGTTTCTGAGGTTTGAAAGTGTTATTCATTCCTTTTGCTTCTTGTTCCGCTTAATCATCCGGGCGTGGATTATTGAGAGGAAAGACAAAAAGGGGGGATGTCGGCGCCTTCAATATGATGGTTAGGCGACCCGCAATACTTAAACGAAATGTGGGTTTAGTAGGTACCCAATAGAAAATGAAAACGAAAAAAACCAATTTTTTAGGTTAATATTCGTGTAAAAATTGGTTTTCTTGTCATTACATATAATAGTCCAGTAAATCTAAGTCTGGGGGTAAAAAAAAAAAAAAAAAAAAAAATTATTTTGTTTATCTACGGAAATGTGTAGGGGTAGGTCCCCTGATTAACCAAAAAAAAGTCCCCTACCGAAACCCGAGAGGATTGGCGTCTAGAGCGTTTTTAAGGTTTTTTTTTTCGTTTTTTCTGCAATATCTCGAAAACCGTTAGTCGTAGGCGAAATAATATTTGGTGCAAAATTAAAGATAATTACATTTTCCATAATTTTGAGCTAACATGATTTTTTCGTAGGACCAAACGTTTCTGAGCTATGAGGCCGCAAAAAAACCGGGGTTTTCTATTTTGACCTCTAAAGGACAGAAGACGTCATTTAATCAAAAAAGTGTACTTAATAAAAGTTGTAGAGAATTCAATTTCCATTTAAAATCAACAAGAAGCAATTAACGATCAACATGTAGGGGTGGGGGTAAATTTAAAAAACACAATTTTAACCCCAGAAGGACCTGTCGCCTCGTAGCTCAGATACGTTTGGTCCTACAAAAAATCTTACTAGGTGACATTTATAGCAAATTTAAAACTCTTTAATTTTGTACTTATACAATGTTTCGAAACTTTTTGAAATTTGAATTTTATTGAATGAAACTTTTTTTAATTTTTTGAAATTTACCCCCCTCTTCGTCCTATTGATCGTTAATTGCTTCTCGATAGTTGATTTTAAATGGAAATTGAATTCTTTACAACGTTTACTTGGTACACTTTTTTGATAGGATATCCCCTTCCTTGATTTTTTCCGACTTTTCTAAAATCTGACTTTTTTCATAGGAAATCCCGCTTTTTTGTCTCCTCCAAGCTCAGGAACGGTAGGTCTTACAAAAAATCTTATTAAATCAAAATTGCAGAAAATTTTATAGGCTTTAATTTTGTTTTATAAAATATTTTCAAATTTCAATTTTTGAATGAAATTTGTTTTGAAATTTTTTGAAATTTGCCCCCACCCCTGCCTATTGATTGTTAATTGTTTTTTGAGAGTCGTTTTTTAAAGGTAATTAAATTCTCTACAACTTTTATTAAGTACACTTTTTTGATTAAATGACGTCTTCTGTCCTTTAGAGGTCAAAATAGAAAACCCGCTTTGTTTGCGACCTCGTAGCTCAGAAACATTTGGTCCTACGAAAAAATCATATTTGCTCAAAATTATTGTAAATTTAATTATCTTCAATTTTTTACAAAATATTATTTCCCCTAGGACTAACGGTTTTCGAGATATTGCAGAAAAAACGAAAAAAATCACCTTAAAAACGCTCTAGACGCCAATCATCACGGGTTTCGGTAGGGGACTTTTTAGTGGTTAATCGGTTGGGATTTTTACCCCCAGGTTTAGATTGACTGGACTATTTTGCCTTTTTTGTTGCCTTAAAATGTCAAACTTTGCCTAAAACAATAAAATTAATTAAAAAAAAAAAAAAATTTAAAAGCTGGGAGAGTTTATGGGAGAGTGTTGAGAAGGGGTGGTGGGTGGGTAGTTGGAGGGAGGTGGGAGAGAGTTAGGATGGTGATAGGAAGGCGGTTAGAGGGTGGTGGGTATGAGGGGAGGTGATGGAATGTGCTTTACCTAAGATGTTGTTATTTGGTGGCCGTGGAATGCTCTCTAGAGCCCCTAATTTTCCACTTTCGAATTATGAATTTTTAAATATCGAGGTGACATATTTATAGCGTAAATGACGTAATTTATTACCAAGGTGTGTTCCTTCCTAGAGCAAATAAACGATTAAAAAATTACGCAGAAAATATAAAAAATCATGTCAAAAAATAAATAATCCGACAAACTCTTCCACTTTATCGCGTCTGTCATAAATTATCTATATAGCAAAATTTTTCTTGAATGATTTATGTCTATTTTTATGAAAGTTCCATTTTTTTCTGATTATACTCCTGCTCCAACTGTTTATTACTGAAGTCCCATTACCTCACTCCCCTGGGATAGGATGGTTGAGGCAAAAAGCGCATTCATATGAATTGGGATCATGATTTTTGGACCAAAAGAACCATCAAAATTTGATTTTGGGCAATATTTTAGGAACTTAAAAATTGAGTTTTTGTGCCTAAACTTGTATCTGAAACGCTAAAAATTGATTGGTGAGATTTAAAGTGCATGATTTTCTGTGCTAATTTATGGGTGAAGCTAAAAATTCCTGATATTTCATGTTTTTAAGGTCGAAGTCGTTCGTGCTTAATGGAGATTAGAGGATTATCTCATTTTCCCGAATGTTTCATTTTCGGGAAAGCAATTTTTTGTCGTTCGTTATCGATGATCCTGAGAATTTTTCTTTTTGATTCAAGGTCGCCTTCGGCGGGTGGTGGTGGAAGCTTAAATAACGGAGACGGAATGGATCTGACACGTTACAGGCCATCGCTTCACGCCCACGACTTCACCCCCGGCGGAAATTCGAGGGTCGTCATGATTCGGAAAAAGGAACTCAGGACTTTCGCCTCATCCAAAACTGGACAGGTAAATATTAGTTTTGAAAACTGACTTCAGATTTATGTTTTTCGCCCTAAAAAGCGTCAAAAACCACATTTTGAGCAAAATCAAAAATTGGAAATTTTTGGTTCAAAAAAGGTGAGAAGGGTCCCCTCTTTGGTGTGGTCGAAAAAAATATTTTTGTACCGAAAATCTGACTTCAGATTTGTGTTTCTCACTCTAAAAAACGTCAAAAACCACATTTTAAGCCAAATCAAAAAATGGAAATTTTTGGGTGAAAAAGTTGAGAAGGGTCCCCCCTTTGGTGTGGTCGAAAAAAATATTTTTATATAAAAAAACTGACTTCATTTTCGTATTTCTTACCCTAAAAACGTCTAAAACCACATTTTGAGCCAAATTAAAAATTCGAAATTTTTGGGTGAAAAAGTTGAGAAGGGTCCCCCCTTTGGTGTGGTCGAAAACAATATTTTTGTATCGAAAAACTGACTTCAGATTCGTGTTTCTCACCCTAAAAAACGTCAGAAACCACATTTTGAGCCAAATCAAAAATTGTAAATTTTTGGGTCAAAAAAGTTGAGAAGGGTCCCCCCTTTGGTGTGGTCGAAAAAAATATTTTCATATTAAAAAACTGACTACAGATTCGTATTTCTCACCCTGAAAAACGTCAAAAACCACATTTTGAGCCTCATTTAATTTTTTTTTTTTTTTTTTTTAAGGAAACACAATTTGAAACCTTAACCAAAGAAACGGTCCAGACGTTCCGGGGCAACAAAATCGAACGTAAAATCACTTCGGAGACTCGAGGCTCTCCTGCAAAAATGACTCGAGATTTAGTCCAACATTTAAACCTTCAACAATTGAATTTATTAAATCTTGAAGGTAAGAACCCTTAAATTAACGTTTCCTTCTCTTTATTCAAAAATTGAGGCTCGACCTATTTTTCAAGTTTTTTAACTTTCTATTTTTTAATATTCTGTACTGGAGTTTTTCATTTATGGCGGCCTTTTAATTAATATTCGGAGGATAATGTTTGAATGTTTTTTTTTGGGCAGAAAATGACCTCCAGAAGAAGCCGGAGTCGCCAAAAGTCATTCCAACCACGATTAAGGTACCGTATAACATGAAACTACCCCTACCTTCCACCACCTCCCCCTATCCTCCCCTCTATCCACAACCTTCCTCTTCCATCCTCCACCCTTCTTTACATTCAAAAATAACTTCCTTTTTTGTCAAAAAAGATAAATCAGATGAAAAAATGCACATTTAAGAAAAGTCGAACATGAAGAAAAATGAAAAGAAAAGTTGCGACAATTTTTCAGTAGTTTAGACACAAAATGGAAATTTTTTGCAAAAAACATTGATTTAAAAATGTAATTTTTGTTTCAGATTCAAGAAAATGGAATATCGAATGGTGACATCAAAAAAGTGCCGGCGTCGCCAGCGAAGCCGAAGGAGAAAAGAAAAGTCGATTTTAGCGGCAATTTTACAGCCAAGTTCGCTCAAGAATGTCTCGAAGCGCACAACGAAAAGCGAGCTCTTCATAAATCGCCTCCGCTGAAATTGAGCAAAGAGGTTTTTTCCCCCAAAAATATGGTGAATTTTAATTATTTTTCATTTTTAGATGTGTAAATATAGTCAGGAATGGGCGGATAAGCTTGCTTCAAGCGGGAGGATGCAGCATCGCCCAAACAGTGCCTACGGTGAGAATTTGTTTTTGAGTTGGTCATCATCTACGCAGGAAATCCATGGAAACGACCCCGTCACAAACTGGTACGCTGAAATGAGCGACCATGAATTCAATAAAGAGCCTACGACGCTGAAGACGGGGCATTTCTCTCAAGTCGTATGGCTGGAGAGTCTCAAACTTGGCGTCGGAGTCGCCAAAAGTGCCGACGGCAAGCAAGTCTATGTCGTCGCAAATTACGACCCTCCTGGCAACTTTATAGGATCTTTCGCCGAAAACGTACCTCCTTTGGGGTAATAAAAAAATTAACCCCCAGAGTTATTTAACTTATTTTTCAGAGGATTCCCTGAAAGCAAAGCGATCCAAACTAACGGTCTAGGCGCAATGGAAAAAGACTTCAAAGACGAAATGCTTCGCCTTCATAATGAATATCGAGCCCGACATGGAAGCCCGAATTTAAAACTTAACCAACAAGTTCGTTGTTTTCTTCCAAAAGAAAGAAATTAACTTTTTGTTAAAGATGTGCGATAAGGCTCAAAGCTGGGCGGAGCAGCTCGCCAAAGTCTGCAAGCTTGAGTCGTCCAACGATCCAGAATTGGGCGAGAATTTATTCTGGACTTCGGCCTCAAGACCTTGTGCCGCCAAAGATGCATGTACGAGCTGGTACAACGAGGTCAAACACTTCAAATACGGATGTGAACCGAAAGCGCTCAATTCTGGTAATAATTAAGAAAACTTGATGCACTTTTAGCTCGTAGACTGTCCTTCGTACTTGGATGAAGCTCACATCTCGTACCACATATAACATATCTTGTAAACGTACCTCAAAACGTACAACCTACTCTGTTCAGCGTACCCCTCATAGCCCGTACAACGTACTGTCATCTTGATGGTTGTCCTCTCGTCTCTCGTCCCTTTCTCTGTTCCACAACTTCTTGACCTCGCATCCTGTGACCTACCATTCTGTGGTTCTGGAAGGAACGATTGGAACTTTCATGTCTTCCTGGCATCCTGTTATCATGTCATCCTGCCGTCCTGTCTTCCTGGTAGGTCGCATCCTATGACCTACCATTCTGTGGTTCTGTCATCAGTCTACTGTCATCCTGTCGTCCTGTCGTCCCGTCTTCCTGTCTTCCTGGTAGGTCGCATCCTGTGACCTACCATTCTGTGATTCTGTCACCAGTCTACTGTCATCCTGTCGTCCTGTCGTCCTTACTTCCTGTCGCCCTGTCTTCCTGCCTTCCTGTCTTCATTTCGTCCTGTTGCCCTGTCATCCTGTCTTCCTGTCTTCCTATCGTCCTGTCATCCTGTAGTCCAGTCTTTCTGTCGCCCTGCCTTCCTTTCTTCATGTCGTCCTGTCGTCCTGTCATCCTATTATCCTGTCATCCTGTTATCCTGTCATCCTGTTATCCAGTCATCCTGTTATCCTGCCATCCTGTTATCCTGTTATCCTGTCATCCTGTCGCCTTGTCTTCATGTCGTCCTGTGGTCCTGTATTCCTGAATCCTTCTGTCTTCCTATTGCCCTGTCGTCCTGTAGTCCGGTCTTCCTGTTTTCCTGCCTTCCCTTCTTCCTGTCGTCCTGTCTTTCTGGCGCCCTGTATCTCTGTCGCTCTGTCTTCCTGTCGTCCTGTCGTCCTGTCTTCCTGTTGTCCTGTCTTCCTGCCGTCCTGTTTTCCTGTCTTCCTGTGCCCTGATTCCTTCTGTTTTCCTATCGTCCTTTCATCCTCCAGTCCAGTCTTCCTGTCGTCCTGTCTTCGCGTCTTTCTGGCGCTCTGTATCTCTGTCGCTCTGTCTTCCTGTCATCCATTTTTCCTGTCGTCCTGTAAACCTGTCTTCCTGTACAGGTGTCTTCCTTTACACCTTTCGTCCTGTCATCCTGAATTCTTCTGTATTCCTATCGTCCTGTCATCCTGTAGTCCAGTCTTCCTGTCGCCCTGTCATTCCTGTCGTCCTGTATTCTGAGTTCTCCTGTATTCCTGTCGTTCTCGTTATCTTCTCGCCCACTAGTCATCCTGTAATCCAGTCTTCCTGTCATCCTGTAGTCCAGTCTTCCAGTCGCCCTGCCTTCCTGCCTTCCTGTCTTCCTGTCGCCCTGCCTTCCTGTCTTCATGTCGTCCTGTTGCTCTGTCTTCCTGTCGCCCTGTCTTCCTGTCGCCCTGCCTTCCTGTCATCCTGTCTTCCTGTCGTCCTGTCTTACTGTCTTCCTGTCGTCCTGTCTTCCTATCTCCTGTCGTCCTGTATTCCGAGTTTTCCTGTGCTCCCGTATTCTCCTGTATTCCTGTCGTTCTCGTTATCTTCTCGCCCACTAGTCATCCTGTAATCCAGTCTTCCTGTCATCCTGTAGTCCAGTCTTCCAGTCGCCCTGCCTTCCTGTCTTCCTGTCGCCCTGCCTTCCTGTCTTCCTGTCACCCTGCCTTCCTGTCGCCATGCCTTCCTGTCTTCCTGTCACCCTGCCTTCCTGTCGCCATGCCTTCCTGTCTTCAAGTCGTCCTTTTGCCCTGTCTTCCTGTCTTCCTGTCATCCTGTTATCCTGTCATCCTGTTTTCCTTTCACCCTGTCTTCCTGTAGTCCTCTCTTTCTATCTTCCTGTCGTCCTGTATTCTGAGTTCTCCTGTGCTCTCGTATTCTCCTGTATTCCTGTCGTTCTCGTTATCTTCTCGCCCACTAGTCATCCTGTAATCCAGTCTTCCTGTCATCCTGTAGTCCAGTCTTCCAGTCGCCCTGCCTTCCTGTCTTCCTGTCGCCCTGCCTTCCTGTCTTCCTGTCACCCTGTCTTCCTGTCGCCCTGCCTTCCTGTCTTCCTGTCGCCCTGCCTTCCTGTCTTCCTGTCACCCTGCCTTCCTGTCGCCATGCCTTCCTGTCTTCCTGTCACCCTGCCTTCCTGTCGCCATGCCTTCCTGTCTTCCTGTCACCCTGCCTTCCTGTCGCCATGCCTTCCTGTCTTCAAGTCGTCCTTTTGCCCTGTCTTCCTGTCTTCCTGTCATCCTGTTATCCTGTCATCCTGTTTTCCTTTCACCCTGTCTTCCTGTAGTCCTCTCTTTCTATCTTCCTGTCGTCCTGTATTCTGAGTTCTCCTGTGCTCTCGTATTCTCCTGTATTCCTGTCGTTCTCGTTATCTTCTCGCCCACTAGTCATCCTGTAATCCAGTCTTCCTGTCATCCTGTAGTCCAGTCTTCCAGTCGCCCTGCCTTCCTGTCTTCCTGTCGCCCTGCCTTCCTGTCTTCCTGTCACTCTGCCTTCCTGTCGCCCTGCATTCCTGTCTTCATGTCGTCCTGTTGCCCTGTCTTCCTGTCGTCCTGTCATCCTGTTATCCTGTCATCCTGTTTTCCTTTCATCCTGTTTTCCTGTAGTCCTCTCTTTCTATCTTCCTGTCGTCCTGTATTCTGAGTTCTCCTGTGCTCTCGTATTCTCCTGTATTCCTGTCGTTCTCGTTATCTTCTCGCCCACTAGTCATCCTGTAATCCAGTCTTCCTGTCATCCTGTAGTCCAGTCTTCCAGTCGCCCTGCCTTCCTGTCTTCCTCTCGCCCTGCCTTCCTGTCTTCCCGTCGCCCTGCCTTCCTGTCTTCATGTCGTCCTGTTGCCCTGTCTTCCTGTCGCCCTGCCTTCCTGTCTCCATGTCATCCTGTCTTCCTGTCATCCTGTCTTAGTGTCTTCCTGTCATCCTGTCTTCCTGTCATCCTGTCTTCCTGTCATCCTGTCTTCCTGTCATCCTGTCTTCCTGTCATCCTGTGTTCCTGTCATCCTGTGTTCCTGTCATCCTGTCATCCTGTCTTCCTGTCATCCTGTCTTCCTGTCTTCCTGTCTTCCAGTCATCCTGTCTTCCTGTCTTCCTGTCGTCCTGTATTCTGAGTTCTCCTGTGCTCCCGTAGTCTCCTGTATTTCTGTCGTTCTCGTTATCTTCTCGCCCACTAGTCATCCTGTAATCCAGTCTTCCTGTCGTCCTGTAGTCCGGTCTTCCTGTTTTCCTGTCGTCCTGTCTTCCCGTCTTTCTGGCGCACTAGTCTTCTCGTCCCTTGTCCAATGCCTACTAGATTACTAATAAATTTTCGTTTTCAGGACATTTCACTCAAATGGTCTGGCGTGAGACGAAAGAGCTCGGAGTGGGTCGCGCGAAAGGTCGAGGCGGCTCCCTTTTCGTCGTCGCTTTCTACAAAAAACGCGGAAACGTCGTCGGCCAATTTGCGGCGAACGTCCTCCGACCCTAATCCACCTCGATGCCAAAAACCGTACATTTTAGAAGCTTTTTGTCCAAACATCCAAATTCTAGACTGATTCCCTATTTTAATCTCTCCTTCGCAATTCAGGTGCCATCTTTAGTTCGATCGAACACAAGACTGTCTTCGCCTTTCCGAATCATTTTTTTTTGTGTCATTTTATATCAAAAGCTTAAGCACCTAAAAAATTGAAAAAAATCACTTTTATAATAATTAGAATAGAAAAATCGACTGGGAGGAAATTTTAGATTTGCATTTTTTAAAATCAAATTTTTGCTCATATCGCACATTCCAAGCTTTTTAGCTAATTTCGATAATCTTTTTATTTCTATTTTAAATTATTAATTCGCTCTTAAAGTCATGTTTCCGCCATTTTGAGAACTAGAGAGCCACCGCGTGGCAAATTTTTGAAACTCCATAAAGGGGAAACCTAAAATATGACTTTTAGTCGTACGAATTTCATTTTTAGTGTCCATTTTCGATGAGACTGAAATGGTTTCGAAGGAATTACGTGCTTTAATGTATTTTATACCGTTTTATAAGGAAAAGGTTTCCATCCAGTTGTTGAATAGGGGTTGAAAAGTTATTTTTATTGTGATTACCATTTTGTTTGTTATTATTGCGTATTACGACGCCATCTTTAGAATATTCCAAAGAAATCAAACTTTAAGTTTGACTAAAAATTTATTTATAATCGTATTTGTAGTCATTTTATTGAAAATATATTGAATTGATGAATAAGGTTGTTTTTATATTGATTTTTGTGTAAAGTTGGTTTCTGGCCAATGTGTCGGAGAAATGAAATGACAGTTGGCAATGCTGAAATTTTCCGATTGGAAGGTTTTATGAATTGATGTCGGTCCATTGTCGGTCAACAAAGATGATAAGTGTCACCCCTTTGGTGTGGTCGAAAAAAATATTTTTGTATCGAAAAACTGACTTCAGATTCGTCTTTCTCATCCTAAAATACGTTCAAAATCACATTTTCAGCCAAATCAAAAATTCGAAATTTTCGGGTGAAAAAGTTGAGAAGGGTCCCCCCTTTGGTGTGGTCGAAAAAAATATTTTTATATAAAAAAACTGACTTTAGATTCGTGTTCCTCACCCTAAAAAACGTCTAAAACAACATTTTGAACCAAATCAAAAATTGTAAATTTTTGGGTCAAAAAAGTTGAGAAGGGTCCCCCCTTTGGTGTGGTCGAAAAAAATATTTTTGTATCGAAAAGATGACTTCAGATTCATGTTTCTCACCCTAAAAAACGTCTAAAACCACATTTTCAGCCAAATCAAAAATTCGAAATTTTTCGATGAAAAAGTTGAGAAGGGTCCCCCCTTTGGTGTGGTCGAAAACAATATTTTTGTATCAAAAAACTGACTTCAGATTCGTGTTTCTCACACTAAAAAAAACATCTAAAACCGCATTTTGATGCAAATCAAAAAATGAAATTTTTGGTCAAAAAATGAGGGGCCCACCTTTTTTGTGGAAAAAATTTGTTATCACAAAATTTAGATTCTTCTCACCTGAAAAAATGTCCAAAATCACGTTTTGACCCCAATAAATAAAAAAATTTTGGTTTTAAAAAAGTTCAACGATGTCCTCTGTTGGTAAACATGAGCCTCCTACGTTTTTCAAGATGGCGGACACGTTTTCACTTTGTAATAGTTTTGTTTGGCGATTGTTTAAATTGGATTTTCCCATGAAATGAAAGACGGAATTGACATTTTATCTAATAAATGTTTAAAAGGTCGGAAAATAGTGACGTCCACAGGTAATAACGTCCAAAGAAATGACGTTTTTGATGAAAAAAAGGTTAAAGTGGATGTAAGTTTTGAAATCGAGGACTTCTGAGGGTCGACATGCGCCTTAGAGCACCTGTTGCTCTCGAAAAAGCGAGACGGTAGACTTGGAGAGGCTTCGGCGAGCTTCAGTTGGGGGGATGATGTCCCTGCCGGTCGAACTCCAGCAAGAGATCGTCCCGCTCCCGCCGAGGTACCGACTCAGAGACCTCATCCTCGGCGACTACGCCTTCACCGACGATGGCCAAAGGTAACAATTTTCTACCTTCACTGTCAAATTGCACAAATCGCAGTTTGTCTTTTTATGACGTTTTGCCCTTTTCTCTTATATTGCCCCTTTTGCATCATAAAAATCACAGTGGTACCCCCCCCCCACTAACCCCATTTTGGTACCCCGTTTACTCCAATGATTTAAATTTTGGAGCCAAATTCACCCCAATAAAAGCCCCATTTAAATACGTTGTGATGTTTAAGTTACCCAATTGTGGTATCCATTTTACGCCATACCATTTACCCCATTTTCGTGTGATTTTATCCCATTTTGGTGCGATGTTAACCCAATTTCGTGCGATTTTAGACCATTTTGTTCCGATGTTACCTCCTTTTGGTGCGATGTTACCCCAATTTGGTTCGAATTTACCCCATTTTGGTGCGATTTTACCCCATTTATGTGGTTTTTAACCCATTTTGGTGCAATTTTACCCCATTTATGTGGTTGTTACCCCATTTTGGTGCGATTTTACCCCATTTATGTGGATTTTACCCCATTTGGTGCGAAGTTACCCCATTTTGGTGAGATTTTACCCCATTTTGGTGCGAAGTTACCCCATTTTGGTGAGATGTTACCCCATTTTGGTGCGAAGTTACCCCATTTTGGTGCGATTTTACCCAATTTATGTGGCTGTTAACCCACTTTGGTGCGATTTTACCCCATTTTGGTGCAATTTTACCCCATGTTTGTGCAATTTTACCCCATGTTTGTGCAATTTTACCCCATGTTTGTGCAATTTTACCCCATTTTGGTGCGATGTAACCCATTTTGGTGCGATATAACCCCATTTTGGTGCGATGTTATCCCATTTTGGTGCAATTCTACCCCATTTTGGTGTGATGTTACCCCATTTTGGTGCGATTTTACCCCATTTTGGTGCAATTTTACCCCATTTTGGTGCGATGTTACCCCATTTTGGTGCGATTTAACCCCATTTATGTGGCTGTTAACCCACTTTGGTGCGATTTTACCCCATTTTGGTGCAATTTTACCCCATTTTGGTGCGATGTAACCCATTTTGGTGCGATGTAACCCCATTTTGGTGCGATGTTATCCCATTTCGGTGCAATTTTACCCCATTTTGGTGCGATGTAACCCATTTTTGTGCAATTTTACCCCATTTTGGCGCGATGTTACCCATTTTGGTGCGATTTTACCCCATTTTGGTGAGATTCTACCCCATTTTGGTGCAACGTACCCCATTTTGGTGCTAAGCTACCCCAGTTTGGTGCGATGTCACCCCATTTTGGTGCAATTTTACCCCATTTTAGTGCGATTTTACCCCATTTTGGTGCGATTTTACCCCATTTTGGTGAGATTTACCCCATTTTGGTGCTACGCTACCCCAGTTTGGTGCGATGTCACCCCATTTTGGTGCCATATTACCCCATTTTAATGCGATATTACCCCGGCGTGGTCACCATTAAACCTATTGTGGTGCTATATTTACCCCATTTTGGTGCTATATTTACCCTATTTTGAAGACATTAGTCCTCAAAAAGCTTTAAAAAAATTCGGATGACCTTCAATCTCGTTTTCCTCCAGCTTTACCTAATTAACCATTAAAAAAATTTTTTTTTCTATCTAGGTCGTGTTTGTTAAGTTTGGGTCGTACAAGTACCCTCCAGAGGCTTTTTTTATAATGAGGGCCTTTTGAGATCCAATCTCCTTTTATTGGTCGATCCTGTAAACTATGGCTGGCCCCACTATTTTATATTTATAATTTAATCTCCTTTATTTTCGCATTAACCACTAGAATTTAATTAATTTCGGCATTGACGGATTAAGTGAGAAGCCGCTGGGGTTTTGAAACTTCTAGAAGCAACTTTTCCTTGTTAACGCCTTCAAAGGGATTTCGGAGTCAAAAAACCCCGAATGGGATGAAAAAAGAAGTGATTTAACAATTTCGAACATAGCCGTTTATCTTAGATGCTAATTATGAGCTAAAAATGTTCATAAGTCCCTTTTTTTGCTTCGTAGGAGACTTTTTGGGGTGTAAAACATAGATGGAAAACTGACAATTTTTACCCCCTTTGGTGTGGTCAAAAAAAATATTTTTGTATCGAAAAACTGACTTCATATTCGTGTTTCTCACCCTAAAAAATGTCTAAAACCACATTTTGAGCCAAATCAAAAAATCGAAATTTTTGTGTGGAAAAAGTTGAGAAGGGTCCCCCTTTTGGTGTGGCCAAAAAAAGCATTTTTGTATCGAAAAACTGACTTCATATTCGTGTTTATCACCCTAAAAAATGTCTAAAACCACATTTTGAGACAAATCAAAAAAGCGAAATTTTTGTGTGGAAAAAGTTGAGAAGGGTCCCCCCTTTGGTGTGGTCAAAAAAAGCATTTTTGTATTGAAAAACTGACTTTATATTCGTGTTTCTCACCCTAAAAAATGTCTAAAACCACATTTTGAGCCAAATCAAAAAATCGAAATTTTTGTGTGGAAAAAGTTGAGAAGGGTCCCCCCTTTGGTGTGGTCAAAAAAAGTATTTTTGTATTGAAAAACTGACTTTATATTCGTGTTTCTAACCCTAAAAAATGTCTAAAACCACATTTTGAGCTAAATAAAAAAATCAAATTTTGTGTGCAAAAAATTGAGAAGGGTCCCCCCCTTTGGTGTGGTCAAAAAAATATTTGTATCGAAAAATGACTTCATATTCGTGTTCTCACCCTAAAAAAGTCTAAAACCACATTTGAGCTAAATCAAAACAATCGAAATTTTTGTGTGGAAAAAGTTGAGAAGGGTCCCCCTTTGGTGTGGTACAAAAAAAGTATTTTTGTATTGAAAAACTGACTTTATATTCTTGTTTCTAACCTAAAAAATGTCTAAAACAACATTTTGAGCCAAATAAAAAAATCGAAATGTTGTGTGGAAAAAGTGAGAGAAAGGGTCCCCCCTTGGTTGTGCGTCAAAAATATTTTGTATCGAAAAACTGACTTCATATTCGTGTTTCTCACCCTCAAAAATGTCTAAAACCACATTTTGAGCCAAATCAAAAAATGGAAATTTTTGGGTCGAAAAAGTTGAGAAGGGTCCCCCCTTTGGTGAGGTCAAAAAAAATATTTTTGTATCAAAAAACTGAACTCAGATTCGTGTTTCTCACCCTCAAAAATGTCTAAAACCACATTTTGAGACAAATCAAAAATGAAAATTTTTGGGTCAAAATGTTGAGAAGGGTCCCCCCTTTGGTATGGTCGAAAAAAATATTTTTGTATCAAAAAACTGACTTCAGATTCGTGTTTCTCACCCTTAAAAACGTCAAAAACCATATTTTGAGCCAAATCTAAAAATCAAAATTTTCAGGTCAAAAAAGTTGAGAAGGGTCCCCCCTTTGGTGAGGCCAAAAACAATATTTTTGTATCAAAAAACTGACTTCATATTCGTGTTTCTCACCCTAAAAAACGTCAAAAACCACATTTTGAGCCAAATCTAAAAATCAAAATTTTCAGGTCAATAAATTTGAGAAGGGTCCCCCCTTTGGTGAGGTCAAAAACAATATTTTTGTATCAAAAAACTGACCTCAGATTCGTGTTTCTAACCCTAAAAAACGTCTAAAACCACATTTTGAGCTAAATAAAAAAAAAATTTTTCTAAAAACAAATGAAGTTTCGGTTTCTCGCCCCTGAAAATTTTACATTTCCCGCAATGACCTTCTATGACTTCTTGACCCATAAATGTTTGTTTTTTACTCCAATTTTCATTTTGAACATCAAAAAGCCCTTCTTTAGGTTGTTTATTTTAACAAGTTCCCTACTAAGTTCGTTTTAATTTGAAGATAAATAATTCAAGGGAGTTAAATAAACAAGGGGGCGTATGAGATTCCTTTTGTAAAACGTGAGGGTTCTAGACTAGAGTGATAAGACGGAAAATCCCTCACGTGCCCGCTATCGGCCATTAGATAACAAGTCACGTGATCCTTCAAAATCGGAAAAGCAAAATTTTCTTAGTTTAGAACACCTTAAGTTTAATACATACATCGTCCTTATTAAGTTAGAGACAGTTTACAACTCTGAAAAGTTTCTTTGACCAAACAATGTAGAAGGCCCTTATCCCAGGGGGGTGAGGCAAGTGGACTCCATTTAATTTTTTTTCTTTAGGTATAAACTTTTTAGATCGTGAAATTTTTTTTTTTTTTCTCGTTTACTGTTTTTTTTCCCTTGGTAGAACGCAATTACTTAAAGGAAGGGAGTTTTATCTAAACGGTTGTGCGTTTATGCCTTGAGGTTAACCATGTGGAACCTTAATTTTGGCGAAAAGAAAGGATAATTTTGTAGGGAGGCTCAGTTATCCGGACAATGAAGGGAAATATGAGAAAATTGTACTTTTAGTTGGAAAAGGTTCTTTTCGTTGAAAAAACAACTTTTCCACCAAAACGGTACTTTGTCACCAAAAAGTTACTTTTTCACCAAGAAGGTACTTTTTCACCAAGAAGGTACTTTTTCACCAAGAAGGTACTTTTTCACCAAGAAGGTACTTTTTCACCAAGAAGTTACTTTTTCGCCAGGAAGGTACTTTTTCACCAAGAAGGTACTTTTTCACCAAGAAGGTACTTTTTCACCAAAAAGGTACTTTGTCACCAAAAAGTTACTTTTTCACCAAGAAGGTACTTTTTCACCAAGAAGGTACTTTTTCACCAAGAAGGTACTTTTTCACCAAGAAGGTACTTTTTCACCAAAAAGGTACTTTTTCACCAAGAAGGTACTTTTTCACCAAGAAGGTACTTTTTCACCAAGAAGGTACTTTTTCACCAAGAAGGTACTTTTTCACCAAGAAGGTACTTTTTCACCAAGAAGGTACTTTTTCACCAAGAAGGTACTTTTTCATCAAGAAGGTACTTTTTCACCAAGAAGGTACTTTTTCACCAAGATGGTACTTTTTCACCAAGAAGGTACTTTTCCACCAAAAAGGTACTTTGTCACCAAAAAGTTACTTTTTCACCAAGAAGGTACTTTTTCACCAAGAAGGTACTTTTTCACCAAGAAGGTACTTTTTCACCAAGAAAGTACTTTTTCGCCAAGAAGGTACTTTTTCACCAAGAAGGTACTTTTTCACCAAGAAGGTACTTTTTCACCAAGAAGGTACTTTTTCGACAAAAAGGTACTTTTTCACCAAGAAGGTACTTATTCGCCAAGAAGGTACTTTTTCGCCAAGAAGGTACTTTTTCGCCAGGAAGGTACTTTTTCGCCAAGAAGGTACTTTTTCGCCAAGAAGGTACTTTTTCGCCAAGAAGGTACTTTTTCGCCAGGAAGGTACTTTTTCGCCAAGAAGGTACTTTTTCGCCAAGAAGGTACTTTTTCGCCAAGAAGGTACTTTTTCACCAAGAAGGTACTTTTTCATCAAGAAGGTACTTTATCACCAAGAAGATACTTTTTCACCAAAAAGGTTCGTTTCCACCAAAAAGGTTCGTTTCCACCAAAAAGGTACTTTTCCACCAAAAAGGTACTTTTCCACCAAAAAGGTACTTTTCCACCAAAAAGATACTTTTACACCAAAAAGGTACTTTTTCACACATGAAGGGAACTTGTTCCCACCAAAAAGGTACTTGTCACACCAAAAAAGTTACTTTTTCACCACGAAGGTACTTTTTCACTCGTTGAAGAAGGTACTTTTATTTTCATACTCCAAGAAGGTACTTTTTCACCAAGAAGGTATACGTTTTGTTCACCAGAAGTACTTCTTTATTTTCCCGCCGAGGAAGTACTTTTCACCAAGACCGGTACAGATAGTTTTCTATACCTCAGAGCGAAGGTACTTCGCAGACCACCAAGAAGGTACTAATTTTCACCAAACAAAAGGTCGTTTCCACAAAAAGGGCCGTTTCCACGACCAAAAAAACGTAACGGTTCAGCAGAAAGTACAGTTGTTCCACCC
>JAGWEN010001462.1:0-27334 GCA_018703685.1 Orius laevigatus | reverse complement strand
GGGGGGGCAAAGCCTCAAGCAAATTCCAATCATCCTTTCAAATCCTATCCTCCCAAACTGCGATTAAAGACCTCCCGGACCTCTTGGTTGCTTAAAAAATTTGCAAAATTGTCCCCCCGAATATAGGAGTATAACCTAGCTTTATAACTAGAATACCTATCCTGGTTGAAAATGAAAGCAAATTTTCATCCAATCTTCACCAAATTCAGGATAGGGTGGCGGGAGGTTGAGATACGAGAAAAATTAATTAAGTCATTTCCGTTGGAAATTTTGTCAGCTTCAATTTATAACTAAATAGTCATGTCGCTAGGACTCATAGTTTTCGAGATATAGGCGAAAAACTGAAGATTTAGGGCGCATAAGACTGACCAGAGGGTCAGCAGAGGCCAGAGGGTATAGCAGAGAATTTCGTCCCAAGTAAATATCCAATACCTACCTACAACTATCCATCAACTTACAGGTTATATTCTCTCTTAAGGAGAACATTCTTTATAATTTTAAGGGGGGAAGGATAAATTTTTATCAATTGGAGCGTCATTCAGACTGTCTCGCGGCTTTCCGAGTGGACGGTCTATTTCGTTGAATTTATTGAAACAGTGACGTTTTTATGAATTAAATAAAGGCCATTTCGCTTTTAAAAGGGGAAGGGGGAGGGTGGGGGAGAGGGTATATGGGGTCGATGACACCCATTTTAGGTCCAGACTCGGTTTCGAGATTGTCGAGTGGGTTTCGTTATTATAGAACGAGTACGGACTTAACAAAATTAAAGAACAGACTTGCTCGATTATCGACGATTCGAAAAGGGTGTAGATTTTAGCATCCATGGAACTAAAATTGCATTAATATAACAAAGGGTTTTTAGCGGTTTTTTAGGTTTTTATTTTAGGTTTTTATAGGGTTTTTAGCGGTCATAGGTAACTTTTAACATAGCAAACTTTTATTATTGACTTCAATGGTAGACAGTTTTTTAGGCCTATTTGGCGTTTTTAACCGTTTGGGGTATTTTGGGAGGGAGGAATTTTTGGCGTTAACAAATTATTATAGCGTCAGAATCATGTAAGCAATTTTTTTTATTTAATTAATTTGTTGAATTAGGACAGGAAATACTGAAACAAAAAACCCCATACATTTTACTCTTTCTTTTTTTCATGTTTCAACAAAATTACACCCGTTTTTGCCCTCACTTTATTTTATTTTGACTTGAAATTAATTGATTTTTTTTTTCTCTACATCTCTTGTAAAGCAAACTCTCTTTTTAAAAAAATTATGTTGACCGTTAACGTTTTTATTTAAGGATCTTAAATAATAAATTTAAAAAACAGAAAATTAATTATAAAAGGTTTTTTTTCCAGAAAGAAGAAATAAGTGGTTTCTAGTTCCTCATTAAAAAGTCAGATTAGTACGTAATATCGACTTGACCCCCATAAAAATGGAGAAAAAATCCTCGGTCCTCTTTTATCCATGAGGGAATTGATATTGCGAGTCGACACTAAAGTTTGAAGATTAAATTGAAAATTACGGGTCAGGAACTCGTAAGAAAACTTCATCCACCCCCACCCCCCAACTCAAATCTTGACTGGTGGTTTTTGGCTTAAAATTCAATTATCTCGAAAACCAATAGATTAAGATCGTCAAGACGTCGCTCATGAAAATAGCTTTCCAAAATTTGTTTAACTTGGTTAATCGGTTGTGCTTTTCTTGAGATATTTCGATTCAAAGTAAGTGGGGAAATATTAAAAGTGTAGAAACTAAGAAAGTTTTGCAAGGTTAATTCAGCACTTAACTAGAAAAAAGAGTTTGGGGGAAGAAAAAGTTGATAGGGGAGTTTTCTAAAGGCATTCTTTCGGAATAGTTAAAGCTACTTTTCTACTCGAAAATTCCAAGCGAGTATCTTGAGTGTATTAAGGCGCTGTTTTCTTTCCGGATAAACGAAACTGAGATTCTTTTGTTTGAAAAGTTCGATTTTTTCTCCGTTCGTTCTCGGAGGAATGTAAGAAAATCAGGGCCTTTAGGCAAATAAGGGGTTGAATCTATTAGACAAGAGAACTCACATATGTCGCATTAAGGGGTGGGCGAGTCCTGGACGTTGAGAAGAGTTAAGGGTGACAGCCTAAAAAGCGACCGGAGGCAAAAACAAAGGGGGGCTTAAACTGAACAAGGTTTTTGTCTCGTAAAATTTCTCGTTAAATCCCCTTTTCTTGTGTTTTAAAACTACTTTGAGCGAATTCTCTTGACTTTTGAAGATACGAAACTCTCCCAAAAAGACTACCCAAAAATTGGCTGTGCTTAAGAAAATTTTAACTTACGTTTTTTTGACTTTTATTGTTTTTATCATAAAAATTATGATTACAAAGTATATGATTTTCAAATTTTTTTGATTTTCAAAAAAATAAAAACATGGCGACCTATATAAATGTATTCTAAAACTAAAATTCAAATGAAATTTTTCAAAAAAACCAACAGTTTTTCCAGAATATTGGAGAAATACATCAAAGAAAAAAATGCCCTTAACTCCCCCAAAATACTCTTCCTGAACTACACTCCCAACCACTATCTTCCCCAAAAAAAAGTACCTAACTGAAATCTGAAAACCTCGGATATTGGGCTTCAAAAATACAAAAAGTTCAAAATTTCGGTTTTTACAGGGCTAAACAGGCTAACTTAAGTTTTCATTGAGTACCAATCAAGTCAATTCTTGGGTAAAAAACTTTGTTTTGTTGCTTTAAATTAGAGCTTTCCAATACAATTTAATAATTAATTACAATTAGGAAGACTTTCATGAAACTTGAGATATCCCGAAACCATAAATTCATATAAACTAAACTCGTATATTTCGCAAGAAACATGCAGAAATAGTCTTGGTGATGGTGGCGAGGGGAAGCTGTAAGTTTAGAGGCGGGTAGCGCACCTGTGGATACAAGAGATTCGACGTTGTTTCACCCCACAAGGGCAAGCCGGTTTAATAATAACGGCAATTAGACTCCCAACAGTTTTTACCGATAAGTTATAATTAGTTTATAACTTTTTTTTCCTTCCTTTTCTTCTTCTCTTTCTTCTCTGCCCAGATTAGATGAAACGTTTTCGGTGCCAAAGGACAACGAGGCCAATCCCGAAAACTTTTGTTCGGGACTCATTTGTTCTTGATTGGGGAAGACAAACGTGAGAATTTAACGTTGACCGGCAATTGAAAGAAAGGTAGTTTGGACACCGTTTTAAAAGACTGCTAGTTGATAACTGATAAGGAAAAACCTACCCAAGCTGAAATTTCATCATTTTTAACCCATTTTTCAACCCCTCCATCAACGGTTTAATCCAATTAGGGGCCGAATTCGAAACTTAGCCATAATTCCCACAAAAGACCCGTTGGAAGGGCTTTCGGGCTCTAATAAGTAATAAGAGACTTCCCACTGAAAATTTGGACTGTTTCCAACCGAACGAAAATCGATATCAATTGGAATTTTCGCAAAGGACATATTGCAACTTCCCCCTCGTCCACTTTATCTTGATGAACCAATTAAAATGAAAATGGGTCTCCATTTTCGACAAATGCGAAGTCATTACGTTCCATGAGTTTATTCGACAACTATATAAAATCCCGATCGCCCTTTATTAGCCTTGTTCACATATAAAGTTTCTTTTTTTATAAAGTCCATTTGTTGTATAAATAACATGAAGTCGCTTTTCGCCGTTGATAGGGTATCAAAAGTCCATTAACTTATCTGGAAGCGATAAATTTTAAAGCTGGGAGCGTTTGTTACGGAATTTTCTTTGACTGGCGCTGTATTAAATTATTTTAACGCGCTTTTAAAAGGGAGGGGCGAGAAGAAAAAGTGGGGGGGGTCTCCGAAGAAAATGCGGAGAAGGAAAACGAGCTTTTGAATAGATAGCGAAACAACTTTTTTTTTCCCTTTCTTGTCCGCCTGACGGAAAAGTTAAATATATTAGAGAAACTTTGTTTTGACTGGTGAGAGGTTCGCCCCTCGGTGGAGGGGAAGGTTCTAGTCGCTGACGTTTTAATGAAAATATGCTTACGAAGTTGGGTTTCGTGAAAAATTATCGTTTTATCATTCGATAAAAACTATGGTAGGTATACAACACTCGTCTTTTTAGTAAACATAATACCTCAGGGGAAAAAAAAAATGCAGCCATTCGGTAGAATCGAACCCGGGACCTTCACAATGGGCATCTGACACGCTACCCCTTAGCCTCTTAGACCCTAGGAAGTCTATGAGTTCTTCGACTACAACAGTCTTGAGCTTTGTTAACGTATAATTTAATTCTCTACAACTTTTACGAAATAAACTTTTTGATTATATGACGTCATTTTAATTGCAGTTTTACTATCTCTATTGTCGTGGTTTTGACCTTTTCTCGGCGAAGATATTCCCCCTTCGAAATAAAGACCTCATCCCCTTTTTCGTGCTAAATAACTCAATCATCCCAATTTCCGGAGGTTTCTGGCTTTTAAAAAGGGCTGAATCAAGTGGCTTTTAATGGAGGATTTAATTGGATGTCCATTAATCAGCTTATAAGTCATCATAACTTTTAATATTTTTAAATTAATCGTTTAATTAAACTCGGGGAAAAAAAGTTTTCATTGTGATGGCGACTTTTTTCCTTTAAAGCGGATCCGACAACAAAATTCTACCAAGTGTGCGAGAGAGGGAAGATGCCCAAAAGTAGTTTCCTCGTTTTGGGCACTAAAAATGGTCGGAAATTTTTTTTGAAAAGCGCGTTCTCATTCTTTTGGAAAACTACGTGCTGTTTAGGGAGCAGTTTTTCCGGAAAAATTTTCCTCGGGAAAATAGAAAATGCAATTTTCCACCAAAACTTAAATTTTGAAAAAACACGTAGTCATCTTGAAGGTTTTGAAGAGCTGATTTCAAATATGCTAATATTAAGAAGATCGGATGAATAGATTCGTCGGTACGAGATTTTTAAGGATTATATGCTGCGGGCGAGAGGAGTTAAATTGTGGGGAACCAAAGATGACTCATCACTCTCTTTCCTACAAAGTCATCGAACTTAACAAACGGCTTGATTATTATTATATTTTACCGCGATGGCGATTTTCTTTTCCTTTAATATGAACAAGGAAGAAATGTAAAATACGTGTTTAATTAATTATTTTTGATGTACGTTTGAATACTTGACTTAGTACGAAATTCCTTCTAAAAAGCGGAATTTAACATTTGGTAGGATGAGAGAAGCTTTTCTGTTTCGTAGCATAGAGAGGATATTGCCTGGCTCACTCCATACCGCAACCGCAACCGCGGGCAACCAATTATGATCTCATAGGAGCAAATAATCCCATTTCGCCTTTTGTTCTTTAATATTTGTTAACAAAACAAAAAATGGGGTTTCAACCTATTTAATTAAGGTAACGAAAAAGTGTTAATCTGTAATGGAGATTTTGTGATAAAACTGTCTTTTCGGGAACTTTTTATTTTTTTTCTCAAGCCCTGATAACGTCCACGGTGAAGGGGCCTGATTATAAAACTTTTTCAATTGCGAATGAACTCGAGTTGATGGCTCCTGTAAAACCAGAACTTAAAACGCTTTTTTTCCGGTTTAAAATTTTACAGAACTGTTGTCTGGGGGGAAAAAGTTCGACTTTTAAGGTCTGGAGCTGTTTCTGAAGACAACTTACTTAAAGACTGTGCCTCAAGCCTAAACTTACCCCATACCTCCTATCCCTCCCCCTACCCTCCACACCCCCTTCCCCCTTGTACGCACAAATAAAACATTTTATGATTGCCTTAAACAAACGTTTTTTGAAACTTAATTGTTTCTTGATTACTTCAAGCCTTTTTTGTTTTAATTCGCGAGTATAAATCGTCATCTTTATAACATCCTGGAAGGGGTCCAAATTGGAAAGTGGTGGCGGCAGGTCTGAAACGCTCCCGTGCTAAATGGAGGGGAAAACAAATAAATCAGTTACGTTTTAGGACGGTGAAAATCCGTTCGTTATTTCGTATCCAAAAACTAATAGAGGTTGTGTGTTTGTTGGAAGTGAAATGCCCTCTATCGTATAATAAAATTAAAGGCAAACCAGGCGGAAAAGGAAAAATAAGCCCGATCTATCCAAGAAAATCTCGTTTCCCGACACAAAGTTGCACATCTCCGATCATATTCTCTTTCGGCCAATCGAAAGAAAAGAAATCTACCTCCCGGACTTTGCAGCCGTAACGCGGATTTTTCTCACTGTCATTTTTTGTTTATTTTGAACTCGTTTTTCAAGTGTCCCCTAGAGAGAGAGAGAGAGAGAGAGAGAGAGAGAAAAAAAAAAAAAGCCTAAGAGATCCCCCCCCTCACAAGTGGTGGAGGCACCTGCAGAACTTCGAACTGGTTCATGGGAGTTTGGCGATAAAAGGACTTAAAAAGATTACACTCTAAAGCTTCATTCCCAAGTCAATTGGCCATAAATTGATCCATTTATGAATATTTAAATCGAAGGGAAATATAAAAAGTAAAGGAAAAATCTCTAAAAGTGAAAAATCCGAGGGTATTGAGAGGTGCAATGGTTTGGGGATTGAGGAAATTTTTTTTTTAAAGTTATTATTTATTAAGTTAGTATTTATTTAGCAAAATGTATGAACTTTTTTTTTAATAAATTTTATTAAGAGAAATATGAAACATATCGAACCTTTTTTTTTTTTTCATTAATGGGCATTTCACTACAAGATCATTATTCATATCGAAACTTATTAGTTTACTATTTACCTATTAATTTTAATGTTTCTAATAATACTTATAATTACACTGGTGAACAAACTGCCGCCGGAGGTTTGTTAGTCGATTTCGCATCCTTTTGAACTCCTAAATTCACTAGTTTTCTCCGGTTTTGGCCAATTGACTCTAGTTTTTGAGATAAATTCAATTATATAGGTATAGCTACTTTTAAAATTCTTCAATTTTTAGGTAGGTAGATTTTTTTTTCTTTATTGTAATCTATTTTTGAATTAAAATACGTGTTAAAAATTAAATAAACCTTTCACCGCGAAAAAGAAGAAAAAAAATAGCCTGCTTTCCTCCGGAAATACGCTTAAAAAAAATTTTTTTTGTAGAGCTGTGTTATATTTATTTTTAAATAAATCGTTTTTGAAAAACTTTCCCTTTTAAAAATTTCGAGGAAAAAATAGAAATTGACTTACCCAAAAGTCGACTAGTTTTGAAATGTTGCTTTTTCCTCTGAAATTCAACACACGAAAAAAACACTTATTAAGTCGTAATTTTATTTTATTTATTTATTTTTGGCTCACGTGTACTTGGAAAGGAGAGGGCAGGGATTCCGAGAGGGATGTGTAACCGACTGAGGGTTGAGTCGTGGGACTCGGTCAACGTCGTCGGTTTCCGTATGGTTTCGTCGTCGTAGGTCGAGGTAGGAAAAAAAACCTCAGGGGAGGATGAAACTCTCTCTCACTTTTAATCAACCGATTGACAATTCGGATACCTTTAAGTTCACTCGCGTAATGAACTCAGGCTCGCAATTTATAGGTCGCTTTATCACGAAAAGGTTTTATTTTCGCATTTTTAACGTCTTTATATTATTAAACGACGACCCAGAATTTATTAATTTTCTGTAAAAAATTTCGAGTTTGCTTAAAAGGGGGAATCGACTTTCTGCTTCACGAAAATTTCGCCTTTTAAACGTTAATTAGAAAAGACAAGCACTTTTTTCTCTCCCCTTCTCCTTCAGTGCCTACTCTGACGGAAGTTTGAAAAAATAAGCTAATTATTCCATTGGGGGTGAAGGAATTTTGTTTAATATTCAGAGAAGACTTTAGGAGGGATAAAAAAAGGTGTAAATTATCGGAAAGTCGAAAAATGTTAATTTAAATTTTAAAAGTCTGAAAAAAAAAAAATTTTAGACGTTTCAAAACCCGAAGGAGGTTAAAATAATTTTATGAATTATTATAAAAAGTTGTAAGGGGATTTGGGGTGGGAGTTTGGGGGATAGGTGGTGATGTAGGGGATGGGGGTGTTAAGGGATGATAGTTAAAATGGTAATTACTAACAAAATTACCACCTATTCACCATTAAATACACACCCCACTTGAAAATTTCCTATAATTATTATCCAAAACCAAGTCAATCAACCCCCCATATTTCCCACAAAACTAAACACCCCCCCCCCTTTTTTTACCCATAATCCCCCCTCCCAAAATTACCCGTATTCGCCTAACTATGCTCAATACTCGTCCCCCCCCCCTCTTTCACGAAATTACCAAAAAAATTACCAACGAAATTACCAAAACTAAACACCCCCCCTTTTTTTAACCCATAATCCCCCCCCCAAAAAAAATTACCCGTATTCGCCTAACTTTTCTCAATACTCGTCCCCCCCCCTCTTTCACGAAATTACCACCTTAATCTGCTCCCCCAAAATTACCACTTATCTACATACCTTCTAATCCCCCCCCCCAAATTATGAACCATAACAAAGTCATTTAACCCCCATCCTACCCAAAATCTTAACCCCCCCCCCAAACTACAACCTATCCACCTTCAAATCCCCCCCCACAAATTACCTCTAATTATTATCCCCAAAAAAGTCAACTACCCCCTCCCCCAAACCTACCTACAATACCAAACCTATCCCCCCACCCCTTGTTTTACCCAATAATCCCCCCAAAAAAACTAACCCGAATTCGCCTAAATATCCTAAAACTCCCCCCCCCCTTCTCCAAACTACCACCTCAATCAGCCCCTCCGCCCCCCAAAGACCCCCTATCCACCTTCAAATCCCCCCCACAAATTACCACAAATTATTATCCAAAACAAGGTCAACTAAACCCCCAACCCCCACAATACTAAATCAACCCCCCCCCCCATAATATCCCATTCAAGTATGTACCCCCAAACAATACATACATAACTGTCTTTTCGATAAAAGTTTCCATAAATGTAACTTTAAGCTTGTCAACGTCAAATATGAGTAATATATTAGCGTATATAGATCGCATATTCCATCTAATTCATATGAGTCGACAATTGTAACCGGTATCTGATAGGGAATGGGAATAATGTTATTAGTGGAAAGGGGACCGGGGAGTCTATTATGGTAATCCATGTCGGTTCGGGTTTAAACTCGAATATAGGAACCCTCTTTATGGATTAGGGATGTTATTCAAAAGGAAACATAGATTTCACGTCCGACTAGTTCCAACGCTAAAAGCATTTATCAAGAAAATCTTCAGTTCTCCGCCACTAAAAAGATATTTAGTTTTAGGTTTTAGGTTTCCCTGGTTTTGGGGGGTGATAGGTAAGTAATGTAGTAAAATAGTTTTATTTAGAGGAGCCCAAAACTCTTCTTTTTTCCATTAAAATCCCTCTCCTACCTCACCATAACCAAAAAATACCCCCTTTAATCCAGTACGACCACAAAAATTTTTATGTCTTCTCTTAGTTTTTACCAAGGCAACCCTTCACGTTTCTGTAAATTGCAGATTCTCGGGTAATAAAGTAAGTTTCTTTTCAAAATTTAATTAAGAAATAGTGAAGGACGCAGTAATTAATAACGTTAAGTGAAAAGCAGACAGTATAAGTCTGAGTTACTTAAAATTCTTTCCGATTTAGCTCGAACATAAACTCGAAGTACTTAACAAAGTAAACAACCTAACTTCTCCCAACTGTCTCTCGCAGTTATTAACTTCCACGAAATGAGGAGAAACAAAATATCTGATGTTCCCAAAAAAGAAATTAACACGCAAAAATTAATTTTTTATTATTTTCTTTCCGGGTGTACGAGAAAGTTGAGATTGAGGGTGCTATAAAACAAAACAAAACGGAAAGGGGGGGCTTCTATTTACAAGCGGTTGACCACGAACAGTGCCCCCGTTATAAAGTTAGAAATTTATGTTCGCACATTCACCCCAGCAATTATCTATTTTTCGGGTTATTTCTTTTAATTAAAAAATTTATTGAGCTCTAAAAACGTAATTGGAACGATTTTGAACCCAAAAATTCAAAAAGGTTCGGTTTTATGATTAAAGAGAAACTCAATGAATATAGCAACTTTCCAACTAATAGGAAGTTTTAAAAAAGGGAAATTTTGACATCAAAAGGGAAATTTTTTCACATAATAAAGTGATTGTTTTCAAATTCAGGAGTGAGCCATCTAAAAAAGCAAAATATTGACAAACTATCTCATTGGCTATGTCGTGTATTTTTGAAAATCGCATCTCATAGAGGATCTAATCCATCAAAAAGTGAACGGAACTTGACCCTAGAGAGAGAGAAAAATTTTTCCGAATTGAGCGGGATGGGTTGTTCTATAAATAATAAAAAAAGACTCATCCAAAAAGATGAAAAGGCGTATCCTGATTCGTCTAAATATTTCAGATTTTTTTTTTATTCATGTCTGTCATTGTTTCCAGCGTCCTTATCAATCAAAGGAATTTTTCCCAGACTTAGAAATCTCCTCTTTTTACTTCATGAAAATTATTTTATAGTTTAGAGATAAAATTGTCCTTTTCTAGTACTTTTTTTGAAGAAATAAATTTTTTTATTATTCTATTAGTTTATAATAAAGCATAGTTTCCCTAAATAATATTCCCAAAATACATATTTTCTATAATTAATAAACTCTTGGGTACCCTAATCCTTGAGGGGCTTTCCAACTCGATGGCTAAATCCTCTTGTATCGAAACTTATTTAATTTCAACGCAAATTAATTAGTTGCCCACTTTGTAGAGAATTTCGAAACCACAAAAGGCTTTAATCACTGTCGCTAGGAATTTTATTTTTATAATTAATCCAATTAATTAGAGGTGGTTTTAAATGAGTTTAAAGGGGTTGAAAATTTCTTGTGAAGATCAAAAAGGTTGACGAATTATCATTTGGGACGGTTCGATTAACAATTTACTGGAAGTCTCTCTTTTAGCGTAAACATCGCTTTTCACGCCTTTCCGACGATAATAAACGAAATTCACGAACATGCGTTATACATTCTCAACTCGCCACGTGATTTATCGGCCCCTTTTTTTTTCAGATTTATCGGCGGAATACAACTGGGAGATGATTGATTGCTTTTTTCACCCAGCATATTCCTTCTAATCTGTGGAAAACGAGTAAAATGCTTTTTAAATAGTCGCTTTTAATATTTATTTTGAATTTTAAGATTTAAATTCATTAAATATGGCTTTGAGGACATGAGAAATGCAATAAATTAGAAACAAGGACAAAAACAATGATAAAAACAAGGAAGGCGTTGAGTAGACTAAACCGACAAGACCTTGGGGTAATGCAAAAACGTTCTTCTCGTTCGACATACAAGACCGTACAGTAAGAAGGTAAATTTTTTACACAGCATAGCCGTGATACCCAGCATACCAATCATACCCAGCATACCCACCATACCAGCATACCCGCCATACCCATCATTACCACCATACCCACACTATCCACCATACCCACCACAACCAGCATACCAATCATAAGAATCATACCCAGTATACCCACAATACCCACCATACCAGCATACCCACCATACCAGCATACCCACCATACCCACCATACCCACCATACCCACGCATAACCAGCATACCCACCATACCCACTTACCAGCATACCCACCATACCCAGCATACCCACCATACCCACCATACCCACCATAACCCAGCATACCCATCACATACCCACGATAACCCACGATACCCACCATACCCACCATAACACCATACCACCATACCCACCATACCACCATACCCACCATACCCACCATACCCACCATACCCACCATACCCACATAACCCACCATACCACCATACCCACCATACCACGCATACCCAGCATACACCAGCATACCCACCATACCCACCATACCCACCATACACACCATACACCATCCCCAGATCCACCATACTCACCATAACCCACCATACCCACCATACCACCATACCCACCATACACACATAACACCATACCCACCATACCCACCATACACATACCACATACTCCACATACCCACCATACTCACCATACCCAGCATACCGACCTTACCCACCTACCTCCCATATCTACCATACTCACCATACCCAGCATAACCAGCATACTCACCATACCCAGCATAACCAGCATACCCAGCATACCCAGCATACCCAGAAAACCCACCATACCCACCATACCCACCATACCCCGATCACCATACCCACCATACCAGCATACCCACGCATAACCACCATACCCATCATACCCACCCACCATACCCACCATACAAATAAATTTCCCATATCCACCATACATAATTAAATACTTCCCATATCCACCATACATAATTAAATACTTCCCATATCCACCATATTCATCATATCTCCCATATCCATCATACGCACCATACCCAGCTTACCCACCTTACCCACCATACCCACCATATCTACCATACTCACCATACCCAGCATAACCAGCATAACCAGCATAACCAGCATAACCAGCATAACCAGCATACCCATAATACTCGGAAAACCACCATACCCACCATACATAATTAAATACTTCCCATATCCACCATTCTCACCATACCCAGCATACCCACCATACTCACCATGCCCAGCATACCCACCTTCATACCCACCATACTTCCCGTATCTACCATACTCACCATACCCAGCATAACCAGCATACACATAATACCCAGATAATACCCACCATACACACCATAATATCCTCCATACCCAACATTCCCCCAAAACCACATTTTTGAGTGTTTCTTTTGAAATATTGTATAATGTGTGAATGATCAACAAGCGTGTAAATAACCAGAATGAATCCTTTTTTAAAACATTCAATTGTCCTTCAAATTCGTTTTTAAATCAGGGAGCTCCATCGAATTGACTAATCCGATTTCTAAAGAGTGTCACCTTCTAAACGAGTTAAATAGAGGGAATAAAAAGAAAAAAGGAGGTATTTTCTCATCCTTCTTGTTAGCCTCTGGATTTAATTCCTGGACACTTCCAGTTTATACATCCCCCTTTATACCGGCGGCGCCTTTTTCCTCTCCGACGACTCCACCCCTTTCCAGATTCGTTTTAATACCTTTTCAAGCTGTTTCCCCTTCGGCTGAGTTAATTCATTCGTCTCAAACACCCCTAAAACAACTCAAAATAAAGCTAAAATATTAATGAATGTTAAAATACATATTTTTCTTAAATAAATAACAAAATAATATTGAATCTTCAAGATTTTAACCTCCTCAAAACTGTATTGATGTTGGATGATAAAGAAAATTTTACTTGACTTGTGAGAGGGGGTGAGTTTGGGGTGGCACATTCATAATTAAATGAGACAATCTATATTGTATTAAAGTTTTTTAGAGCCTTTTCTTCAAATGGATATTATTTCGTTAACTTGAAAATTTTTTGTACTTAAAAAAGAGAAAAGAAGGCATTATCATCGATCGTTAGTTAATTTAAAAAGTCCCCCCCCCCCCATCCCCCATTCCATCGTCTTTTCCTCTCTTCATGTTCCAATTTCTTTTTATTCCCTTCTCTGGATTGTGTTAGCCTAAAAGAGCTCTTTCTAATAAGGACGACAGTAATATTTTACAGCGGGCATTACCCAGAAAGATGTGGCGGGAGGGGGAAGATAAGGGTGGGGGGAGGAGATAACATTAATTTTATTACTGAAAAATTCCTCAACGAGAGTCCAAAGGGGGATTCTTTTCTAAGTATTTTCATCGCGTTTTCTCGGATAATTAAATTCAAATATTGAAGAAGTAAAACGAGATAAAAAAGAAGTTTCAGCGTCAAATAAAATTTTTTTATCCATAATACTGTGTGATTCGATCAAAAGTATAAAAATTGTGAAAATGCTGAAAACTTTATTTTTTGTTTATATAAAAGTTAATAACTTTAGATTTGTGTTTTACACCTTTGAAATCGTCACAAAAAAAATTAAATTTTCATTTAAATGAAATTGGGTGACGAAAAAAATGTTTTTATATCCTGAAAACGAAGATTTGTAATTTAAACCCTTAAAATCGTTAAAAACCCAGGTTTTAGAAGGGATCAAAAATTTGAAATTTAGACCCCTTGGGTATGGGCTAAAAAAAAATTTATATCCCTAAATTAAATCGATTTTAAACCCTTAAAATAGTCAAAAACCTGATTCTGGATGAAATTTAAACATTAAAATTTTCACGTCAAAAAAATTAAATGCTCTCAGAAGAGGCTGAAAAAAAAAATTATCCACAATACCAACATCCATGATATTCTTAGGCTGGTTTGGATGGTTATGGCGTTTAGGGTGTCTGGAGCGATATGGGTGGTCTAAAAGTTCTAGTTGGTTGGGTTGGTTTGGGCGGTATGGACGGTTTTGATGATTGGGTGGTTTGGATAATTGGCAGGGTTTGGTCGGTTTGCTCTGCGGGTTTTGCACTGCCAGGCGGAACGCTGTCGCGGTCCTAGATTCAATTAAACGAGGTAGTTTTTAACAAGTGAGGCGAGGTTGCCAATTCGAATCGAATGGTCAGATTTCCGAATTCACAATCGGAATCATTGAAAGTGACTCCCCCGCCGATTGACTTCTGTGGCTTATTCAGGCCAAAACAACCGCTTTAATCCCCTCAAAAAAGCCCCACGGTTGACTCGATTCACGAAAATCATTTCTCAACGCTGACAAAGTTAAAATAAAAATTTTAGGCTCGGTTTCTAAAGCCTCATCATCCAGAATAAGCCCCCCGAGTTCACCAGGTTTTAGCGGTAACAAGAACCTAACAAAAGTTGTTTTTTTAAGTTCTTTAAAAACTTATTTTCTCAAGTTTCGAACATCTAGAAGTTTCTAATAAAGAATAACGTCAATATTAACATTTTGGAACCAAAAAAAAAGCCAAATTTAGCTTTTCAAAAATCAAAAATTTGTGAGGTGTGAGGTTGTGGGGAGGTGGGGAAGGTGTGGGGCTTGTGGAAAAGTTGGGAAGATCGAGGGAAGGTTGTCTTCGATGTTGAGGATGATTGTGACATGGTTGGGGGAGGTCGGGGGAAGGTTAAGGGAGGTGGGGATATTTGATGGTGGAAGGTGGGGGGTTTTGGTGGTTGTGGAGATGCCTGTAGAGTCCCAGCTCATCAGGTTGCTTTTCTAGACCACATTTTTTCGTATTTTTCATGGTAAAAAACAAATCAAATTATATGAGTTCTATGGCTGTTGTTGTACGTTAATGTTTCGTAGTTAATTTTCCGAGTAAAGACGTTGATTTATGGAAGCTCTCGGTTTTTTTCTCCTCCATCTCTCTCTCTCTCTCGCACCGGGGTCAAGTCTCGGATTCCCGGTTTTATACTTTCCGCTCCCGAGTCATTTTTATCTTATGAGGACGAGAAAAACGATAACACCGTTTTTATCTTTGCATCCCCCTCGCCGCGGTTAATAATTTCAAAACCGAGTGGGCCCTTTTTTAAATATTTATTTGACTAAAGGTTCCCCCCCCTCTATTTTCTTTTAAATGGAAATTTTGTGTTTGGTAAAATGGCATGGGAATCCAAAATAAAAATATTTCCACCATTTTAACGTTAGCCGTTCCTCGGGGACAAATATGAGCTTTATTAAAATATTTATTTTTAAAATTCTTTTTTTCTCATTTACTAATAAAATCAGGAATTTAATTTTGGAAATTTACTGCTCTAAGATAAAATTAGCGTTCCGATCGTTTACGAAGCAAGGAGCTTTTTCCGAGAAAATTTTGATTCTTTGCCAAGGCGCTACTTGAGAGCAGGATGGGAGACCTTGGAAAAATTAGCCACATTTCCGACGAAATGGTTCTCCCCACCCCCAAACTAGGAAACATAACCTACACAGAAACCCTCTTTGATATTTCTTTACGGCTCGCTTCTTTTTCTTTATCGTTTCCCTTTAACCCTTCGTAAAAGAAAGAGAATTTATAAACGCGATTAAAGATTCAAATAAAATATTAGAGGCGGAAAAAATATAGGAGGACCTCTTTGAATTCCATTAACTATTGTAAAGGAAAACTAAAGGCTGAGTAATCCTTTGTGCAGTTTGTTTGCTTAAAAAGGTCATTAAAACTTTTACCCATCGTCTTTGTTTAAGAAATGAAAACAAGATATTTGAGTTTTAAACAAAAAGCCATTTTGCTATAAAAAGAAAAAAAAAGTCAATTTTGAGACAAAATGTGGTAGGTATAATGGAGAAACCCTAAAGCTCTACAGATATCTCCACAACAACCAACCACCATTACCCCTATCCCCCCGCCATCCCCATCCTGTAAATACACCCCCACCCCTGCATGAGGGGATATTCCTCACCCCTTGACCTTTCACCTTTATACAGCAAACACATTTTGTCCAAAAGCTTCGAGTAAATTAGCCAAAAAAGTCTCGGAAAGTTTCCCCGACGGATTTCGACATGGGGGAATCAATTAAAAGGACTTTCCTCCCCGGCATCCTTGATGAGGGGAAATTTAGTTTACGGATTTTCATCTCCTGACATGCTCGTGAATTAATGATCAAAAGTGGACTAACTAATGCCGACAACAATGTTCCAACTCCGTTCACAGTTTGCAGAATTCGAAAACAATTTTTTAATTTGATACTCGACCGCATCATAAAACCCACTTCCGTTTAAATTATGGCGTCTTATTTTCGAGAGTGATTTATTCAACCATTAAAGCAACTTTTAGAAAGATCGCAGCAGTAAAAGTAAATTGAGGTGATAGTTGAGTATAAAGTTTAATTCCAGGTCCATTTTGTGCTTATAGGAACGCCAGCTAGGTAATAAAAGAAACCTAAATGTTAGATTTACACCAAAAATGGTCATTTTTAATCCAAAAGCAGTCTGGAGTTGCCCCCTACGACAACTTCCACAACATCCTCCCCTCCATTTTTTGAATTCTTAACAAACTCAGAGGCTTTTTCAAGTATATTGTAAAATTAAGTTTTATTATGAATTTTGTTTCGAACAGAGCAAAAGTTATGTTTAAATGTTTTACGTAAGAAAGAACACGGTAAGGTGGTTGACGTTGGGAAAAACAGGGCTTAAGGCTCAAGCAACACGGCAATTTATTCATCCTTGGCACCCCATCGTGTGAAGAGGCCGAAAAAGGAGGGAAGAGAGAGGGGAAAACACCCAACCAACTCGAAAATACATGGAGTTCTCTCTTTTCCCTTCTGGGTCTGAATTATTTTTCATCTCTCTTCCAGATTGTGACTCGTACTAAAAGGGGAAAAAAGGATTTTTAATTTTATTTACCGATGTATCAGGTTGAGAAGTGTTCTCAAGAGCCCTGAGGAAGTTCGGATTATTGGGTGCGCCGAAAAAGGTTTTGCATTTTTAAGTGCGAATTTTTTTAATTTTTTTAAAATTGATTTGAGGTTACCCCTTAGAACTAGGGTTAGAGTTTAGTTCATTGGGAGTTATGCTAAACAAGCATTACCTGAAGGGTTCTTATCCTGGTAATGGAATCCAATTATTGAAGTAAAATTATCTAATGTTTGCATCGTATATTTAGATGAATTTCATCGTATAATGAGAATCTCCGGGGGTAGTGGATCTCTCATTTCCTAGAAACCGGTAACGGACGAGCTGCCATCGATAATGAAATTTACATGGGCTCGGAGATATTATCAAGAAGGAAATTCCGTTTCCGGATGAATTAATCGTTATAATGAACCCGGATGATGTTTCGAGGGTTTGAGGTGGAGGGAAAAAAGTTGATAAGGTTGCCCGAATGTGAAATTATTAAACGAGCCTGGAGACCACTTAGGGAAAAGGGGCAAACATTCTTGTTATTAATGGGCGAGATAATCCGATTGAACCTCCCTCGTTTTAATCCGTTGACCCGTCGCCTATTTTGAAAATTTTCACGCTTCGAGAAAGAGTGGAGGGGAAGGGGTGGAGGAAAAAGTTTAACGAGTGGAAAGTTGGGTAGTGGAGTGATAACGAGGTGTTATCTGTTGTTAAATGGGGGAGGGAGTGTCTCGAGAGTTGATAAAGCGTTAGTTGGTGACCTAAAGGATCCTTGATGGAATGAAGAGTACACCCACGTCGGTCAAAAAGATAAAAACGTTTTTATAATCAACAAAACATTGGGAGCTTTATTTTAAACAAAAATTTCGACATCAGAAGTGGGATCAATGTTCGTCGAGGGAGTAGAGCTGGGATGTTGTTGAGGGGATAGTTAGGAAATTATCGTCGTTGGCAGGACTTTTTTAGCAACATTGTTCTTTCATCATTTTTCCCGTGTTCTATAAATCGTTCCGAACAGAAAGTTTAACTTGGCAGAGTTTGAAACTGAGGATGAGATTCAAAATGCAATCCTATCGCCTGAAGTCCCGATTAACTAAAATAATCATAAACGTTTGACGTTGCCGGGCGTTTCTAATCCAACGGAGCGTAGCCTTCCCCTCCGTCTACCCCCCCCCCAAACCCCGTCCGTTTTGTCCGATTTCTCCGTTCTCCTAGTCAAATACAATTGACGCATTTGTGGAACTGAAGGGCCCGTCTTTCATCCGGCTTAAAACAGAGATACGAACCCCCTTCCCCCTCCTAACCATGCTAGTCTGCTCTATTTTCATATACATAACTTAAATTATTGAAAAAACTTCTAATCTCTAATAACGCAGGTTCGAATCCCACACAAAACACTCGAAAAGCTAGGGAGAGTATAAAATAAAACATTGCAATAGGAAGATTTTCTGAAAGAAATCTACTTAATACTCTCGAATGTCCCCAAAAAAGTACATCGAAAGAGCCCAAAACTCTCGATAGAGCTAAAATGGGATCGAAAGAGCTAAAAAAATCAAAATCGCCCTCCCTACTATCCTCCCGACTACCCTCCCACTTATTACCCTTCCCCCTACAATTCTACCAATTACCCTATTACCCTCCCAACTGCCCGTACCTACCATACTACCCTCCCAACTACCCTTACCTACCCTACTACCCTCCCAACTACCCTTACCTACCATACTACCCTCCCGACTACCCTTACCTACCCTACTACCCTCCCAACTACCCTTACCTACCATACTACCCTCCTAACTACCCTTACCTACCCTACTACCCTCCCAACTACCCTTACCTACCATACTACCCTCCCGACTACCCTTACCTACCCTACTACCCTCCCAACTACCCTTACCTACCACACTAAGCTCCCGACTACCCTTACCTACCCTAATACCCTCCCAACTACCCTTACCTACCATACTACCCTCCCGACTACCCTTACCTACAATACTACCATCCCAACTACCCTTGCCTACCCTACTACCCTCCCAACTACTCCCCTCACGCTTATTACAATCCCAATTACAAAATACACTTCCCATTTCAACCCTCCCAACATCCCTTTTCCTACTACCCTCCCAACTACCCTTACCCTACTACCCTCCCAACTACCCTTAACATTCTACTCTCCCAACTACCCTTACCTACCCTACTACCCTCCCAACTACCCTTACCTACTCTACTACCCTCCCAACTACCCTTACCTACCCTACTCCCCTCCCAACATCCCTTACCCTACTACTCTCCCAACCACCCTTACCCTACTACCCTCCCAACTACCCTTACTCTACTACCCTTCCAACTATCCTTACCCTTCTACCCTCCCAACGACCCTTAACCTTCTACCCTCCCAACTACCCTTAACCTTCTACCCTCCCAGCTACCCTTAACCTTCTACCCTCCCAACCACCCTCGCAACTACCCTCCCAACTACCCTCACATCCACCCTGCCAACTACCCTTACCATACTACCCTCCCAACTACCTTTCCTCCAACTAGCCTTCGCCCTACTACTCTACCAACTTTCTTCCCCTTAAAACCCTCCCAACTTCCCTCCCTCGACTACCTTCCCATATTACCCTTCCCCTTAACCATCTATCCTGTCCCAACTACCCAAACCAATGTAACAGCCAATACATTTCAATAAAAATAAATCTGTTCATATTATCTAATGCAATTTGAGGATATTCAAACCAAGCAACCATGGAACTAAGATATCTTTAAATTTTTCAAAAATAACTTGCAAAGAACTTATATTTTTAAAAATGGTCTCTACCTTCGTGAGCGGAAAGATAAATGAATTTTTAATAAACCTGAAAATTTAGACAAAGGAAAAAAGAAAGGAAGTAAGACGAAAAAATAGAGAGAAAAAGCGTAGTCTGGAAAGGGAGAAAAGCTTTATCCATCTCAACTGACAGGGACTTACATGAATCAAACAGACGTTCGAAATCGGTTTCGCGCCTTCTGCTCCGTTCATTATGTTCAGAATAGAAGAAAAAGGAAAAAATATATTTTCCAAAAGAAGAAAATTTCGCAATTAAAAAATTCCGTGATTGAGAATCCGCCCTCATTCATACATTCGTAATGAACTTTTATCCCCAAGTGCGTCAAGTTAAAGAAGAAAGTTTCGATCCTCCGACGAAAACTTGTCCTCTCTCTCTCAATTTTACCCTCTTTAAGTATACTGATAACTTGAATATTCTAAATAGTGAAAACGCGGATCTCAAACTTTAGAGTAAGAGGTTTTATCTATAAAACTTCGTAATATCTAAAAGGAAACCTTTTTAAAAATCGTTACTTTTGCTAGAAAAAAAAAATCCTTGAGATTTTTTACTTTAAATTAAAAACTTTTTACTAAATAGGTAGGTTCAAGTTGGAATCTTGTTTTTAAAACTTTTACGCACCCTTCACCTACCAAAATAACCTTTTAGCACAATGAAATATTTGAGCAGTTTTGGGCTCAATCCATCAGTATTCGAATATTATTGAGCTCTTTCAAGCCTAGGAAGGTAGGGAAAGGCAAGGTTAAAAGGAGAAAGGTACTGGCTAGGTAGAAGAGTAGGCTAGGTAGGTAGTTGGTAGAGTAGTAGGGCGAAGGCTTGTAGGGGGAAGGGCAGTTGGAGGGTAGTAGAGGAAGGGATGTTGGGAGGATTGAAATGCGAAGGGTATTTTGTAATTGGGATTGTTATAACTAATAAGGCTAAGGTTAGTTGGGAGGGTAGTAGGGGAAGGGTAGTAGGTTAAGGGTAATCGGGAGAAAATTAGGTGAAGGGTAGTAGGAGGTAGGGTAGTTGGGAGAGTAGTAGGTTAAGGGTAGTAGGAGAAAGGGTACCTAGTTGGGAGGGTAGTAGGGTGAGGGCTAGGAGGGGAAGGGTAGTTGGGTCTTGGGAGGGTAGTAGGGTGAGGGCTGGTAGGAGGAAGGGTGGTAGTTGGGAGGGTAGTAGGAGAAAGGGTAGTCAGGAAAGGGTATTTGGAAGGGTAATAGGGTGAAGGTTATTAGGAGGAAGGGTAGTAGGGTGAGAACTAGGAGGGGAAAGGTAGTTGGGTCTTGGGGGGTAGTAGGGTGAGAGCTGGTAGGAGGAAGGATAAGTGGTAGGGTAGTTGTAGGAAGGGTAGTTGGGAGGGTACTCAGGTGAAGGGTATTAGGAGGAAGGGCAGTTGGGAGGGTAGTAGGTGAAGGGTAGTTTGGAGGATAGTAGGGGGAAGGGTAGTTGGGAGGACAATAAGTGGAAGGGTAGTTGGGAAAGGGTAGTAGATTAGGGTAATTGGATAAGGTAGGAGGAGGAGGGTGTTCGAGAGAGTATAATCATATGTGGGTGGGTTATTTTAGTGGCCTTAGCTATGTGGGTAGGTATTTAGATTGTTAATCGCTGTAAAGTATGGTAGGTTCCTATGGTAACTAGGTCGTTAAGGAGCATTAGGGGTTTAGGTTGGTTAGGAAGTTTTTTGAAGGGTATTTTGTGGAGGGAAAGTTTTGGGAGGGTAATCGGATGAAGGTAGTAGTAGGAGGGTAGTAGTTGGGAGAGGACGATCATCTACCTATGTTGAATGAGGGTAGTTGCGAGAGGTTTCTTGGGCTAGGATATTTTGGAGATGGAATTTTGGGTTTCCTGTGTAGGATTTTATTCCGGGGTGTCCCGGAATAAATTATTGAACGTCAATGATAAAGTTATAATAATTAATAAAAATTTAATATTGTTTCACTGTAATATAACCCTTCTTGGAACGTCTAATATCCTTTCTGTTCTGGCTAAAGGTTGAGAATTTAAACGATAGAAAGCTATTTTGGGACTCAATTACTTTATGCCTTACTTTATGAAAAGCGGTTTTATAAGATGGTTCCGGAAGCGGTGCGGGCTGAATAAGGAGGGTAGTCCTCCCTTAATGGCTCGTTCAGGGCTCCGCCAGTCTCCCAGTTAATCACCCCCCCCCTTCGCTAATGTTCCTTCGGCCCTTCACGTGTACAAAGCCCACCCTCCACCTAATTAGTTCCCCATCGCTCAATTATCCCTATCGAAATTCATATCCTGAGGTAAGGAGTCTTAAAAAATACAAAGAACAAGAAAACAACCGTTAACCCTAATTAAATCCGAGGATTGAGCCAAAACCTAATTGCTTACTTGTAACAGCTTAACATGGAGTTTGAGAAGGCACGTAGTGCGATTCTTGAAGATTAATGTCGGGTTTAGTTAGAATAATTAGACGTACGCAAACTAAGACAATTCCCTAACATTTCTCCAAATCTCGAACTCCCCCACAACAACACTAGGGGCCTCTTCTTGATTATAAAAAGCGAAATCTTGGATCGAGCACAATTTTGAATACACTGGTGGATGAGGTTCCTGAAAGAAGCGGGTAGATGTGGTGATAGAAGTGGGGGCGACTGTGGAGAAGAATATTCATAAGTGTTGTTAGGGTGACCACGTGGTACGCATTATGCGTGATTTTACGCATTTTCAATCATTTTACCCAACCTCCGCCTTTTTACCCATTTCTGAGACGACAAAAAATCCAAAGAGATACCTACCTAATAAAGCCATATTTTGAACTATTTTCGACAAGAAAGACCCATTTCAACCTGATTTTGTACCTTTTTTGATAAGAAAATACCATTTTCAGCCAGATTTTAACCCTTTTTAGCCTGATTTTGAACCTTTTGTGATAAGGAAAGAGCTTTTTCGGTCAGATTTCGACCCTTTTTTGACAAGAAAAGACCCTTTTCAGCTAGATTTTGAACCTTCTTATATAAGAAAAGACCTTTTTCAGCTAGATTTGAACCTTCTTTGATAAGAAAAGACCCTTTTCAGCTAGATTTTGACCCTTATTTGATAATAATTAATAAAAGAACCTTTTTAGACCACATTTTAACCATTTTTCACAAGAAAATAAACTTTTCAGGCAGATTGCAACCCTTTTTCACACAAAAAAAAAGACCCTTTTAAGCCTGATTTTGAACCTTTTTTTAAATCAGAAAAGACCCTTTTTAGCCAGATTTTGACCTTTTAACTAGGAAAGACACTTTTTTTGTCAGATTTATTACCCTCTTGACATGAAAATACCCTTTTCAGCTTGATTTTGAAACTTTTGTGATAAAAAAAATCTACCTAAAAAAATTCTATCAATATTTGACCCTTTTTGAAAGAAAATACCCTTTTTGGCCTAATTTTGAACCTTTATTTGACAAGAAAATAACCATTTTAGAGAGAATTTGTATCTTTTTGACAAGAAGAGCCCTTATAAGCCAGATTTTAAACTTTTCTCACAAAAAAAGACACTTTTTTAAATATAAATGATTTTAAAATATAAATGCTCTACTATGGAAGAATTTTTTTATAAAGTTCAATGAGGGCCACATCCAAAAGTGAAAAGCCCCTTGTACAAGACTATTTGCAATTTAAAAAAAATGTTTATTTTAAATTGGAAATTTCTCGGTGGGAATATCGAAAGGTTGCCACATGTGGACTTTTCGGAATTTTTATTTAAATAAACCCTCCCCCCTCCTCACCACCATGATTAGTCAGGGATTTCATTTTTAGGTATTTTTTAAATTTAAATATATAATTCAGAATATTTTATCGCCCCCGAACGTTGTGGATTTTTCAAAGTTACTCGGTAATTAATTAAAAACAAACTTTGTATGCCGACGTTTTAAACTTTTTGCGTTTAAAAACGAATTTCGAGAGAGGGAAAAAAAAGTTTGAAGTTCAAAATCGTTTTGAAAAAACGTTGAAAACACCAAATTGGTGAAATAAGGGTTTCTTCTTTTGACATCTTACAACGACGACACTGATTATCCAATCTAATTACCCCCACCTCTCATACTTCTTACCCCAACTACCTATCCATTCCTGGCATACCTATCTCTGTACTACTTCTATTCTTTGACTTTGACCAAAATAATCCTCTCCCTTGACTTTGACCAAAATAATCTTTTCTTTTTTTTGGGGGGGGGGGGGATGAATTAGATTGTAAAGAACTGCCCCCTTTTTTTTTTTTTTTTTTTTCTTCTCTTCGTTACTAACCACGTGCACTCACCCCCTTCTTCTTCCAAATTATTCTTACTTACATCCTCTCCCCTCTAGGCTACACCATAATTGGGTCCCTCTTGATTGTCCTTCTTCGATGTCTGGAGCAGTCTCAAAAAAAAACTTCCTCCAAAATGCTTCTTCTTTATTACCTTTTCCTTGGTTCAAAGAAGTAAAATAATATCAGTATTTCAAAAATTTTGTAGAAAAAAAAAATTACATTTTGCCCTTTATTAATCTTTGAGATGGGTTTAGGCCTGAAAAGGAGTTTGTACTCAATTTTTTTTCGGAAATATGGCTGAAAGGTTGAAGTCATAACTTGCGAGTTATGCGGGAAATATGCGTATAAAATAAAAAATTCTCCCTCTGGCTTTCAAATTACGATTGGTTAGGAGGGAGGAGGGTAATCTTGTCTTTTGCTTTTATTCTCAGACAAAGAGAGTAAGTTAATGAAGCGTGCGATGAGAAAAGCTCCGTCCGAGTCCTCTTTTGAAAAATAAATTTCCTACACGCCTTTTATACGGAAATATTCAAATATTCGAGTTTATTTTTATACGAAATACACGCCAAATACGAACGGTCTCCGGGGGTGCTATCGAAGGTAAATGGGGATGATTTATTCTTTATAGAAGCGAAGATGTTGAAAGATTTTTGAGGTTTTCTTTCTTGTAGGTAAAAAAGTCTTAAGGGAAATGCTTTTATTTTTCCTCAGGGCTCGAGAACGCAACCTTTTTGGAGACCATTTTCGGGGAAAAGTGGAAATGCGGAACGCTACCGCTGTCCTAGATATTTCATGGATTTGGCCAAAATTCGAGATCTTTTCTGCAAAAGAGCCTGGATGAGTGCGTAATGTGTTGGCGACAACTAAGATAGTTTTCTAAAGCAGGGAGAGTTTTGATAATTAAATTAAGGGAAGGGAGAGAGCGTGAATTTGAGGGAGGTTGCGGAGCGGAGTTGGCCGCCGGGAGGGCTGACATGTTCCCGAACAATCTGCCAACTTTATTCCCCTGTCGGCCTCCCCACCACCCTCACTTTACCATCCACCTCTCATGTGCCTCAGCGAAATCAAGACGTTCTCGCTTATTTTAATGAAATGTCTTTTCAGAAAAACAAACATGGAATCTATAACTGTTTTCGGCTCATTTTTTTACTTTCTCAAAAAGTTTTTAATTATACGGGGAGTTGCGAAATTCGATGTGGGAGGGGTGAGGGGGTAGGATTAGGATGACAGTTAAAAGGGAAAACTGCGAGGGGTAGTGCAAGGAGGGTAGCTAGAGGACGCTTTGGCTAGGGAGGTAGAGGGGGCCAGTGTGGGAGTGAGCCGGAGGGGATAGCGGGAAGGATTAGTGCAAGGATGGTAGTTCTAGGCGGGCGTAAGCTGTTCCGGGGGGGTGGGCAGGCTCAAGATTTTTTTTTAGTATTCCCCTAAATTTAGTTTTTCTTTTGTTTCTGAACATATTTTAAGGCTTTTATCAAAAACCTTAAAATCGACAGGTTTCAAGAGCCAAATTTTCGCCCAAAAATCTCAAAATTAACATTTTTAAAGCCCAATTTTCGTCCAAAAACCTCAAAATCAAAGTTTTAAGAGCCTTTTTTTCGTCAAAAATCTCAAAATCAAGGTTTTAAGAGCCAAATTTTCGTCAAAAACCTCAAAATCAACATTAATTGTATTGTAAAGCACTATTTTCGTCACAAATTCAAAATCGAAGTGTTAAGAGACAAATTTTCGTCAAAAATCTCAAAATCAAGGTTTTAGGAGCCAAATTTTCGTCAAAAACCTCAAAATCAACATTAATTGTATTGTAAAGCACTCGAATAAGAGACGAATTTTCGTCAAAAATCTCAAAATCAAGGTTTTAAGAGCCAAATTTTCGTCAAAAACCTCAAAATCAACATTAATTGTAAAGTCCTATTTTCGTCAAAAAACCTCAAAATCAAAGTTTTAAGAGCCTTTTTTCGTCAAAAATCTTTAAGTCAAGGTTTTAAGAGCCAGATTCTCGTCAAAAAAATCAAAATCAACATTTTTTAAGCCCAACTTTCGTCCAAAAACCTCAAAATCAAAGTTTTAAGAACCTTTTTTCGTCAAAAATCTCAAAATCAAGGTTTTAAGAGGCAAATCTTCGTCAAAAACCTCTAAGTTACAGTGTAGATGTGGCCAATGCCTTCTCTGCAAGGCCATAAAAAAAAAAAGCCTTAACATTTTTAGAGCCAACTTTTCTTTGAAACATAAAATTTTAAAAAACCCACAAAATCATGGTTTTACGAGCCAATTTTGCGTCAAAAAACCTCAGGATAAGCGTTTCAAGTGCAATTTATTTTGTCAAAAACCTCAAAATCTACATTTTTAAAACCCCAATTTTATTCAAAAACTCAAAATTAACATTCAAAACTTTGGGGGGGGGGCGCACAGTTCGAGAATTAAGTATACATTGGGCCATTAAAGTTCACAAATGTTGCTAAGAATGTATTGTACAAATTGAAATAGCAGGGAAACGTATTTTTGTCAAAAGAACATTTTTTTAAACATTTTTTCTTTCGTGGTAATGTTATTTTGAAAAGGTTCTCTTTTATTCCGCTCGTATTTTATTTTAAAGCCAACATTTGTTGAGTCTTCTCGACGTTTAACAAACGGATCCCATTTTGAAAGAGGTTCTCCTTCAATATTAGAAAACAGGGAACAAAATTTTGAGCCCCTCCGCTAAGAACGTTATTCATTTTATACGAGTCTTCGCACGTAGGCGGCGTAGATCTTGACTGAAAGGCTCATTGTAGCCGCCTCCCCTTCATCTCTTTACTCATACGAAAAAGGCGAAAGGAGCCTCTCAAAAGGACACGTAGACCAAACCAGAAAATTCTCCTCCCCCCCCCTCTCTCTTTACTATACACACACAATCATCTTTTGTTGATAACCTCCCTCTACCTTCCGTTTAAACCTATTTTTTGTTATTAAGTTTCCAGGCGACAGAATGGGACATCGCATTGGACAATTTTCTTCTTGGAAATTCCTCTTCAAAAAACCACAAACATAAAAAAATAACCGTCTTTACTTGAGCTGACGTAATTAATTTTTT